>JAJOZX010001083.1:922500-1054904 GCA_023014485.1 Bathynomus jamesi
ATAAAAATATATAAAATTCTTTATTTATTGCAGGTATTAAAATTACTCTGCTGATAAAGTGATAATATAATGGCTTCTCAATTAATTGGTGATTCTGAGAGGCAACGTGTGATAGATCGCATACGAGCAATAACATTTCGGGAAGCTCTTGATGCTGGAGCCACCTTTATAACACGTTCAGGTTGCCAAAAAGTTGCGAAGAAGTGAGGACTTCGTCAAAAGAAATTGGAATAAAACTTTGGATGAATGTGAAATGGATACAACCAAATCTGGGCGCCCAAATTTGCCACTCTCTCAGGAAACAAAGGACATCATTGAAAGCGGTACGCGTAAGCGGAAAAACAGCTGTGCTAAACTTTCTAGAGAGATCGAAGTGTTGAGAGGAAAGATCGTTAGTGGTGAGATCATTCGACTGTACCGTCATAGGCAAGGTTTAAAGCATTGGCATGAACTTCCAAAGCCAAGAAAAACTCAACTTAACATCGATGACAGAATGTGGTTTGCCCATTATCTTGAAGATTGGGATGTGGATGATTTCATGCATTTAGCTGTCTCCGATGAATTTTTTGTTTACGTAACACGTCGGCCTAACTACCAAAATGATCGAGTGTGGGCTACAACACCAGATGAAATCGATGACAATGAACATTATCAGGAATTATTAAAAAGTCCAGACTGTGTTGGTGTGTTTGTTTTGTTCACTGCAAAGAAGCTCATGTGGGTGCTGAAGCCAAATGGTAAGAGTTGGGATGGACAGTATTTTCGTGATATTATTCTATTCCAGCATATCATTCCTTTTCTAAGAAACCCAAACAATGTTATGGATGTCGATCAGGTCACACTTCTGCACGATAAGGCCCCCCTGCTTTAAGGCATTAGCCACTCAGCAGTTGTTGCGGAACCATGAGATCGATTTCTTTGGAAATGAAGAATGGCCAGGAAATTCTCCTGACCTGAACGTCTGTGAACACATTGGATCAGTTATAAAGGACAAGGTTGAATGTCTCTTGTTTCAAGAACCTGCACCAAATCGATTTTCGAAGGATACAATGACGCAACACATTGAAACTGTTTTAGCAAATTTGCGTAACGATCAAGATCTATTCACGTCACTTTTGGCAAGCTACCCAAAGCGAATTCAGGCTGTCTTGGAAGCCAACGGGGGGAACACCAAGTTTTAATTGTTTCTCATTAAATGCAGGATTAAATTCTCTTTTGTAAGGTATGTTCAGTTTTACTGTACCTCTAATGGTTTAGGCCATGGGCGGGGGGGCTAAGGTTTATTGGAGCCCCGTATATATATATGTATTTTATATATATACATGTATATATATATATATATATATGTGTTTTATATATACATATATACAGTGTGTGTGTGTGTGTGTGTGTATATTGTATATAACCTTTGGTTAGCTTCCGCCCGAATTGTTCATTCTGACGAAGGTCAAGCTTTTCACTCCACCTTAGACCTACAGTTTAACGTGGAATCCGAACCACGCCCCATCAGCAGCCGAGCGTCTTAACCACTAGGTCAACTAGGGTACCCATTTATCTACCAACCACTTTCTTTTATTGTTTGGAAGGATGAACAGCTGGGATTTGCTGCGCGTCGGCTGGCGTCAGGTCTCGAACCCGGGGCCGATGGACTCGTAGTCAGCGACGCTAACCACTACACCACTGAGGCTCATATATATATAGGTATATATATATATTATTTATATATATATATATGTATATATATATATATATATATATATATATATATATACACGTAAAAATGAACAATGAATAATTCCTATATAATCAAATATTCATTTTAACATAAGAACTAAAATCGCCTAACGCGAGCTTGGATAAAATTTTTATTGGTTGCTTTCTATTTTTGCATTTTCACAACCATGCGACCTAGCATTTTTATGGTTACGTCGAATCCATATTCTGTCATTGAAGGTTCGTTGTGAGAAACGAATGTCCCTTAATTTCATTTCCTTAAAGTACAAACAAGACAATTGACGGTTTAGATCGTTTAACATTTCCATCGCACTATTACCCATATTTTCCATTTTCCATTTATTATTGAATTTATTATAATTAATTATTGATGTCTTGCATCTATCCCTCATCCCTAAATTTTATTACCCTAAATTTTATTAGATTATGCATACATATTGCATGTGGCATGATTTGAACCCTTGTTTGTACTTCTTTATTCATTACTGTATTTCTCTAATTCATCTCTTCTAAATTTTCCCAATAATGACTTGTACTATACGTACAAATTAAATAACTATGGCATATTAATTATGAATTAACGTATGGCATTATTTGAGTAACTGTGACGTCATAAAGTAGCTTAATTTCCTTCACATTTTCCCGTCATTAATTTCCCTTCATCATATCTCTAATATACAATGTATGGTAAATTCTTTAACATAATAATAAAAACTTTATACTCTATACTCATTATTTATATGTTGTTCATTCATACATCCATTTCCTTTCTTGACCTTTACCTTTTGTTAGTTTTATAAATTATTCATTCAGCTACCTGTTGTCAACCTAGTGTATGAATACCAATGTGTGTACAAAACTTTATGCATTCGTACATGTTCGCAAATGATCATGATCACGTACGTAGTTACCTTACATGTAAGTACGTTCACATGTATTCTCTTTATTTATTTTCTTTAAATTAATTAATTTCTCGAAATACTCATAAATGCTTATGCAAGTGGTCAAATTCTGCTAACCACAGCGGAAGCGACTGCTTCTGAGATGAAAATTTCCTCTCGCTTCCTTCTAATTTATAAAACATTTTTGTGTTATTGTTTATATATATATATATATATATATATATATATATATATATATATATATATATATATTCCGTATGTGCCCATGTAGTTTATATTATACTCCTAACATCCTAATTGTCTATAAATATGAAACACTGTAAAAAAAACTATAGTTAACTGTTTAATTGTAATTAACTGTAATAATTTAATATGATGTAATTAATGTACTTTAATGAAACTGTAATTGACGATAATAAGAGAATGTGAATTAATTGGTAATTATAATCATAATTGTAATAAACCAAAATTACAACGTACTCAGTGATGTACTTGGGATTGTACTCAATGTACGACCCGACATTATGTCGCCATTTAGGAATGTACACTTGGCGATCTTATTATTTTTCTTATTATTATTTTTTCGTTGGGATAAATTTGGGAGTTGCTTCCTATTTTGCCAAACAATTGGTGACTTGTTCTTTTCAAAATTTCTTAATAATTTTTTTAGATTTAGCTTGATAATGAACCCTGATTAGATCTTTCAATGTTCGTGTTTTGTATGCATTCTCTCTTCGTTATAAAAGATGAAGTCATGTCTTGCCTTAAAACTTTAATTTTTGCTCATATGCATATCTTAGTATAAAGATGCATAGTTCAATTTCCGTTTCTAATTAATTCGGCGGATCAGGAAAACAGCAGATCTGACAATACGCGGTTTAAGATAAAAATAATGCTTCCTCTTCCTATATTATGTTTATCTGTTTAACCATTGTCATAACAAAAAAATTTACTTTATTTTTAACTATTGTGCAAAAATAACAGCCTCTTCAACATTTAATAATGATGGTGTTAGTAGAATCGGGGTATATAAACCCACATAATTTCTACAATGTTCATTCTGATTTAAAGTACGAGGCTGAGCATTACCTGTAACATTGTAGCAGTAAATTACAGTAAGGAAAAGTCGTTACCTTCACCTTCGAGCCGTACTCTCTTCAGAAAACTTAGTCATTAAAATCTCCCGATACGTTACAAGAAGAATCGGGAGGGAACCTTCAGAGAATATAATAAGCCTCTCAGAATCCTCCGAGCCACTATAGAAGAGCTCGGAGAGTAGTATAGAAGAAACTACTGCAAGTAAAAAATCCGTTGCTGCCTCCTAACCAGAACCCCCGTTGACTTCGAACCAACCCAGGCCATAGAAGAAGGGGGTTACCAAAAAGTGGCGAACCTGCTCCAGGATAAGAAACTGACGACCTCTGCATCCAGGATTCTTCCAGTCTTCCAGACCCTGGACCTAGAACCAACATCCAGTTGACCGTCGTGTCACGACTTCCAGTTCGTCACATCCACCCTTGAACCGATGGTTCACGACTCTAATTTCTCCACGCCTAGTTTTCATCCAAGAACAGGTGGCCAGCAAGACACCTTTTCAGGACACTCTCCAAGGATTTCGCCGTAGGATCTTGTTAAGTACAGAACTCTTTTTTTTAAAGTAATCTCTAAACATTTTAAAAGTCAGTATTATTAACCTTTAATAATTAGTATCAAGCCAGAATTTTTTAAGGAACACAGTGAACATTCCATACACCAGTGATACATTTCTTTGTATTGAAAGTTTTTTCACTATTATAGTTAGTATAGAATAATTTTATTTTATGTACCAAACATAATATTACCGTACCTTCGCGTACATTCGAGTGAAATATTGTTTACATTTTTATTTTTGTTAACAATTTTTTCAAATTATTGAATTAAACTGACTTGAAATTATTATGCATTTATTGTGCATTATTATAATAGAGAAAAAGAGAGTTTATAGTTTATAGAGACACTTGATAGCAGTTCGAGTGCAGTGAATTTCAGTCAGTTTCTGTTTCTGTCAGTTTTCAGTCAGTCTCAAGACAGCTTTCAGTCATTTTGAAGTTTAAGTCAGTTTGAAGTCCAAGTCAGTTTTTAATCATTTCAAGTCAGTAGGTTGCATCCAGAAGGAAAACCGCCCCAGAGAGTTATAGAAATATTTGATAGCAGTTCAAGTCAGTAGGTTGCTTCCGGAGGGACAACCACCCCAGAGATTTATAGAAATACTTGATAGCAGTTCAAGTCAGTAGGTTGCATCCAGAGGGACAACCGCCCCTGAGATTTGTAGAAATACTTGATAGCAGTTCAACTCAGTAGGTTGCATCAAGAGGGACAACCGCCCCAGAGATTTGTAGAAATACTTGATAGCAGTTCAAGTCAGTAAGTCAGTTTAAGTCAGTTCATGTCAGTTTCAAGTCAGTCAGTCAGTTAGTTTAAGTCAGTCAGTCAGTCAGTTTCAAGTCAGTCAGTCAGTTTCAAGAGAGTTGTAGTCAGTTTCAAGACAGTTGTAGTCAGTTTCAAGAAAGTTGTGGTTAGTTCCAAGACAGTTGCAGTCAGTTTCAAGACAGTTGTAGTCAGTTTCAAGTCAGTTGTAGTCAGTCCCAAGACAGTTGTAGTCAGTCTGAAGACAGTTGTAGTCAGTCCCAAGTCAGTTGTAGTCAGTCCCAAATCAGTTGTAGTCAGTCCCAAGACAGTTGTAGTCAGTCCCAAGACAGTTATAGTCAGTCCCAAGACAGTTGTAGTCAGTCCCAAGACAGTTGAAGATCAAGTCAAGTTCAAGTCAAGTTCAAGTCAAGTTCAGTACAGTCAATTTATTTCAACTTTTTTTGTTTTAAAAGAGAATTTAATTCAACCGAATTTAAGAGAATTTAACTTAAGAGAATTTAATTCAACCTGAATTGGCAGGTTTGTGTCTTTAATTCAACCTTCTTTTTTTTTGTTGTACGAAGAAGGAAATTGACAGATTTGTCTCTTTTTGCATGCAGTATTTGCGTATATAAATATATAGGTGAAATTATATATTTTATTATTTGGAACCAAAACAGTTTTTACCAATGTTTGTAACGATTTTGATAATTATTGTGATGTATATGATGACGGTTAAAGTTATTCTTCTTAATCCCGATAAACCACCTCCCTTTTGAGTGAGCAAGACTCGGATGGTCAGTCCACTGTTTTCCGGGCAGATTGCGAATCCCCTGTAACCGTATGACCCGCATGCCCTATCGTATGATCAACTAACCGTGCGCCTAATTTATCTTGCTCCATATGTTCGTGAAATTTACCTGTTATAACCGAACATAACCTCAATTTAGGTTAAGTTGTGTTTTTTTATTTTTAAGAGTATTATATGGAACCAATAAGTAATAACCCCATGTTCAGTTCATTATAGTTCATAATTATTTCTATTTTCAATTTTTATTTTATTTTTTCTTATTCGATTAGTCTTGAGTAATTGTTGTTAAATTGTGATTATACCATCTGTTAAGGTACCAAACGAAATTATAGCTAATTTTGACACTCTACCTTACCTTACCTTAAATTTACCTTAAAGCGCTTCTGCCTCAAGGGTGCGCTGCTCCCTCGAAGTCCGCTCAGCACCTCCTGAGGCGGGGCCACGACGGGGTCGCCACCCCTCTTTTCTCTCGCTCCTGCCATACGATTTGGTCCCCTATTGAATTTGTGGGGGCTGGTCTGGCAGAGGAATACCCCGACACTGTGGGTTGGTCGGGTATGTTGGCTAAAAACATGTCCAAGTGTTTTTTAAAAGTATCTACTGGGACTGCACTTATATCTCTAAGGTACTGAGGCAAGGAGTTAAACAGGCGAGAACCCTGCCTAGAGATACTATTATATTGAAGGGTTTGAATCCTTCTCAGACTGTTTGGTGGGAAGTGATATTTTTTACACATTCTTCCAGTTCTTGTTAAGGTGGGCACAATTGGTTCAGTATTGGGGGCAACTAAAAGCCCTTCTAGAATTTTCCAGGTGTAGATTAGGATGTATCTCTCAAACCTTCTCTCTATGGAATAAAGGTTGAGGCCTCTGAGCCTATCCCAGTAGTTTAATTTGTTTTTACTCACCTGTTGCCCATCAGGTTGTTTAATATACGAGGTAAAGGTTCTTTGTAGGCCCTCAATTTTTTGCAATTCATTTTGTTTGTGGGGAAACCATAATTGAGAGCAGTAGTCAATGCGTGGAAGGACAAGTGATTTCCACAGGGTAAGCATGGTCATACTGTCCCTAGTTCTGAATGTCCTCAGTATATATCCTATTAGTTGTTTGCATGATGAGGTTACTTTGTCAATGTGCCTGTTGAATGTTGCATCTTCAGATAATATAATCCCTAGATCCCTGATATGATCAGTTTGTACAATATCTTTTCCTGTGGGTCCAGTGTAGTTGAATTGTTCTTTCAGGTATTTATTTGGTCCATACATAATTAGTTCAAATTTGTCTTCATTGAAGGCCATATTGTTTGCATCTGCCCATGCATATATAGTTTGTAAATCTTTTTGTAGCTCTACACAATCTTCTTTTTCTGTAATTGGTCTTAGTATTCTGGTATCATCTGCGAATGACAGGAGAGAGCTTCCGAGGTTACAGTTTATATTGTTTAGCATTATAATGAATAGAATTGGTCCTAGTACTGTGCCTTGCGGCACTCCACTAATCACTTCTTTTTCTATAGATCTTGCTCTATTTACAATTGTTATTTGTTTTCTGTCAGAGAGAAAGGCATGGATCCATTTTCCTATTTTTCCACAAATACCAAGTTCTTTTAGTTTATGGAATAATATACCATGGTCAACCTTGTCAAAAGCTTTTGCAAAGTCTAGATAGATGACATCCACATTGTGGTTTTCTCCCAAATATTGTAGGATTGTATTGCAATGGTCTATAAGTTCAGTAAGGCAGGATCTCTTGTGTCTGAAGCCATGTTGAAAGTCTTCTAAGAGATGTTCATTTTCTATAAAACTGACAATGTGCCTTTTCAGGACTTTCTCAAATATTTTAATAATATGGGAAGTCAAAGATATGGGTCTATAGTTCTTGGCTTCCTTTCTTTTGCCTCCTTTGTAGATTGGGGTAATATTTGCTTGTTTCATGATTGGTGGTATTCTACTGGTGTCTAGTGAGGATCTCCACAGGATTTTCAAAGGCAGAGATAAAGTATGTTTGCATTCCTTAAGAATCTTGGCTCCAATTCCATCTGGACCAGCGGCTGAACTCCCCGGTAGCTCTGTTATTGCCTGTTGTATATCTCTAGTGGTTATTTGTATATCTTCCAATAATGGTCTGTCTTGGTCATTTTCTTCTCTATCAAAAAATGCTGTAGTTTTTATTTTCTTTGCTACTACAGGGGTACTCCAGCTTAAAGCATATTGAGATTGTAGAATGTTTGCCATTTCCTGTGCATTAGATGTGAGAGTTAGTCCATCTTTAGCAAGCAATGGGCCAATGTTCGTTTTGATAACTGCTTTGCGTTTAGCATAGCTAAAGAAGAATTTGCTATTTTCCTTTATAGTGCCAATAGCTTTGTGTTCATTATCAATATTCTCTCTTATGGTTGACTCCTTTATTTTAAGTTCTAACATCAGTGTCTGATTCCGGATGTTACTATGTCTTGTATCACTTAATTGCTTTGTCAGTTGTTTAGATAGCTTTGTTCTCTTTCTCATAAGTGTCCTTCTGTATCTGTGCTCTTTTGTCCGGTGCTTCTGTGCACTATCGTTTTTCTTTGGTGTGTGTTTGTATAATGCTGATGACAGCAGGTATTGTATTCTACTCCAGCATTCTTCTGGCTTTAGGTTTTCTAATTCATCTTCCCAGTTTATTTCTCCCAGACAGTTATTTATTGATGTCCAGTCTGAGTTGTGCAGGTTTAGGTCAGAGTATGGCAAGTTCGTTTGGCATGGGTCTTGCTTACATCTGTGGAGGGACAAGTTTTTGAATATGTGCATGACATTGTGGTCGGAGTACATGTATAGTTGGTGTTATAACAATGTGGTCAATTGTAGTTGCATTATTTGTCAGCACTAAATCTAGGATATTATTTTTTCTAGTTGGGCAGTGGACATGTTGTACTAGGAGCAGTTGTTCCATAAACTCATTCAAGTGCTTTGATTTGGACCTTTTTGTCCCTGATTTCATACCACCATATTGGTTCCAGGTGCAATTTGGGAGATTAAAGTCTCCTGTAATGATTAAGTCTCTTGTTGAGTCTACAATAGCTGGGCATTGCCTGATTTTTTTCCAGGACTTCAGTGAGCTCTAGATGGGAGCTATCTGGGGGGCTATAGATATTCACTAGTATTATGTCTTCTTTATTTATGCTGAGCATGATGATTAGGAGTTCACAGGCTCCATTTGAGTATGCCATGAGCAGTTCACTTTGAATGTTTTCAGGGATGTACATCAGGGCACTACCATTTAGACGGTCTTCTCTGTCACATCTATGGGTGGTGTACCCTTTGATTGCAATTTCACTACTCATGATCATGGGGTTCAGGTGTGTTTCTGTGAGGGCTATAACTGTGCTAGTAGTGTTTTCCACTAGGCTCTTTAGGTAAGGTACTTTGGTATGGTTTGAGTTTGGGTAAAGGCCCTGGATGTTAAAGTAGATTATTGATACATTTGTGGAGCCATTTGTTTCATCTCCCACATATAGGGCATTTGTAGGGTTCCTGCTGGGGTTCTCGTTTGCTTTTGTATGAGGAGCCCAAGTGAGCTTTGAATGTCTTGTATTTGTTTTATGAGGTGGTAAAACCCCAATGGGGTTTCATGGTTGCTTGCTGTACTATTTTCACCAGTGGGCTTACCTGGACCCGCTACATCAGCATAAGATCTGGGTGCAGGAATGGTATTTGGTCTAGGGTTTTCTTGCATCCCTTGGGCCAAATAGTGCTGATGGATAGTAGGCTCACTATCCTGGTATTCTCTCCGTTAAGTTTGATGTGGTTGGAATCGGATTGTTCCCTTCAGGTGGGCCAGATTGCAGTTCTCTTTAAAACAACTTCTTTCCCACCATGAGCTCTGGCAAATTTGGGGATGAAAGTAGGGACATCTTGCATTGGATCTACATCCAGAAATGCCATTCCCATCGTGTATAAATTTTTTGCAGAGTGGTGGGTGAGCAAATGGGCATTCTCTTCCCTTAAGTCCATATTTACACAAGCCCCTCCTGTAATACTTGCATACTGGCCTTTTAGTTTCACTTTTGGCTTTTTGGTGACTGTGTACAGTGGGGTTGTTCACTTTGTTGAAGGTTTTAGTGTCCATTTCCTGTTTGTTTTTTCTTTTTGGTGCCCTTTTTGCTTGCAGTTCCCTCTCTCTAGGGTCTCATCCTGAGGGTTTCTCACTTTTTCAGCAAGCTCTGCATTTGCAATGCTAATTTCCTCCTCCTGTAACTCACCTGCCAGTTCTACTTCAAGCTCTTCAAATTGCCTGTCATAGTCATCGCAAATTTGACGAGCACATCTAAAGCATGAGAATTTTCTTTTTGAATTTTGAAGGATGAGTAGGAAATAAATAGGTAGTGCACTACAACTGTAGTGTGTCCATAGTCTGCATTCATCACATTTTAATGCATGTAGGCTGCAGTCTAATGCACATTTTATGCATGGGTTTCTGTTTTTGTTTTCTTCCTCTGCCATGTTGACTTGCATACTGGTTTTAGTGTGGAGAATAGTCACCAGTGAGTCCATTTCTTTTGCAGATATTCGTAGATATTAAAATATCTTGCAAGGTTTAAGTTTATTGTTTGTTATTTGTTATTTACTTTTATTAATTATTATTTATTTATTATTATTTATTATTTATTTTTTATCTATTATTGTACCTAGGCTGACCATACGTACCGTTTTGAACGGGACAGTACCGTTTGTTTTATATTTCCTGGCCGTCCCGTCGTTTTAATAAAAATGTCAATTTTGTCCCGGTTTATGTACTTACTTTTTCATGAATACAGAATATTACATAACCCCGTCCCTTTTTTGCCATCCCAATGTCCCGTTTTTGTCTCAAGGAAATATGGTCAGCCTAATTGTACCACATATATGTATAATTTAAAAAGACTATGGATAACAAATGTTGCAATTCTCAAATAATCTTTCAGCACCTTGCAACATTTTAACATAGATCTTCATCTTTAAAATTATACCCACTTGATGATACTATGATATTCTTAACTAAATATAATTATATGAAGACAATGACGATTAGAAGAACCTATATTTCCACAAGTCGTTGCATACCAGAACACAATTTTTCCCCTTCTAATAATTTTATTACACCATTCTAATATTACTAATTACAGGATTGTACTCTCCCCATGAATTTCACTAAACCCTGTTATCAACTATGCCCCGTCAAATCGTCAAATAAAATAAAATTATCGTACTGATACTTCTGGTTAATTTAATGGTTATATACCGTTCATATATGGCTATAAATGTTACTAGTCGAATACATTCTCATTAATGATACTTGTATTAGAATTTAATAATAACCGACCTTGAACTTAAAGGATTTTATAATAATAATAATAATGATAATAATAATAATTGACTTAAACTTAAAAGATTTTATAACCCTAAACCCATTTTAAATTATCATACATTATTTTTAAACTTTGTTAATTCGAAAACCTTCGGAATCCCTACACATACACACGCATGTAAACTTGTTCAAATGTGTACATTTCTCCAAAAACATTACGTACATAAATACTACAAAACTCTACGGATACTGCTTACCCTTTCAACCAATTACAATCACCCACACTTTGAAACACTCGTGAAATCATTGGCAGACTTGTTGGAAAGGAAATTCACTATTCATATCTTCAATTTATTTAATCTTAATAATTGTTGCTTAATATATATAATCTTGCTCTTGCATTTATTAATTTATTTTAACCAACCACTTACACTCTGTATCTAATAAACATAAATACACACTTGACCCCAGGTCTATACATCATCCATTACGTAATTCGATTTTTACCTACACTAGTCAATAAAATTAGTTTATTAACTGTACTATCATGGTAACTTTGGATATTCCTGAACGTAAAATTTAAATTTTTCTTTTTTACCTACTATTCATTAGGTATCCATTTTTTTTCCACAGGAAAATAATTTTTTTTTTAAAATTTAACAATATCATTGTTTGTCTAAATTAACGTATTAATCCTTTTATTCTGTTTGCATAAAATGAAAATATTAATCTTTGATTTTTTATATTTTATAATGACTCTAAGCAAGTGTCGTGTTAAGGATTTGATTTTCTAATTACTCTACATTATAACTTAACCACCCCGACTTATGTTGTGTATATAAATTTGTAATTATAAAAATCATTAGTCATCATCTAGTTTGAATTACTTGGGATGTTATATTATGGTATTGTATTAATTGTATCATTCTAGAGGGAAGAGCCCTGTAAAAATGAACAATGAATAATTCTTATACATATAATCAAATATTCATTTTTACAAACGAACTAAAATCGCCTAACGCGAGCTTGAATAAAATTTTTATTTGTTGCTTTCTATTTATGCAGTTTCACAACCATGCAACCTACCATTTCTGTGGTTACGTCGAATCCATGTTATGTCATTGAAGGTTCGTTGTGAGAAACGAATGTCCCTTAATTTCATTTCCTTAAAGTACAAACAAGACAATTGACGGTTTAGATCGTTTAACATTTCCATCACAATATTACCCATATCTCCATTTTTCATTTATTATAGAATTTATTATAATTATTGATGTCTTGCATCTAACCCTCATCCCTAAATTTTATTAGATTATGCATACATATTACATGTGGCATGACTTGAACACTTGTTTGTACTTCTTTATTCATTACTGTATTTCTCTAATTCATCTCTTCTAAACTCTCCCAATAATGACTTGTACTGCACGTACAAATTAAATAACTATGGCGTATTAATTATGAATTGACGTATGGCATAATTTGAATAACTATGACGTCATAAAGTAGCTTAATTCCCTTCACATTTTCCCGTCATTAATTTCCCTTCATCAAATCTCTAGTATACAATGTATGTTAAATTCTTTAACATAATAATAAAAACTTTACACTCTATACGTCATTATTTATATGTTGTTCATTCATACATCCATTTCCTTTCTTGGCTTTTATCTTTTGTTAGTTTTATTAATTATTCATTCAGCTACCTATTTTCTACCTATTGTCAACCTAGTGTGTGACTACCAATGTGTGTACAAAAATTTATGCATTCTTACATGTTCGCAAATGATCATGATCACGTACGTAGGTATTTTACATGTAAGTACGTTCACATATAATCTTTTTATTTCTTTTCTTTAAATTAATTAATTTTTCGCAATAGTCATACATGCTTCTGCAAGTGCTCAAATTCTGCTAACCACAGTGGAAGCGACCGCTTCTGAGATGAAAATCTCCTCTCACTTGCTTCTAATTTATAAAACATTATTACATGTGTTATGTTTTATATATATATATATATATATATATATTAGGGTGTTTCATACCTATAGGGTAAAATAAAAATGAGCTTGGAGTTTTAATCCACACGTTTCTCCGTATTCTAAAGAACAAGAAAACACGTTTGTGCAAGTTTGAACCAGATCGCGCTGCATTTAGAGGTCCCCAACTTTGACGACTTTTTGTCAGTTCATTTCTCGCCTGCCTGCAGTGAAGACGGTTTTCTTCGTCACTTGAGCGGTTCGTGTTGTATAGCCTATTGGACAACTATGGAGGTAATTATATATGCTACTAATTATCTCATTTTACTGTGGTATTGAAATTTATTATTATTTAATTTCTGTCATTTTACTGTGGTAGTGATATTTATTATTAATATTACATGAAATTAATTAGTCTGTTGCATATTGGACAACTAAGCTGGTAATTATTTATGATAGTAATTAATGTAATTTTACTGCGGTATTGAAATTTATTTAATTAATGAATTGTCAAAGAGAACGTAGTGTACACGTATCAGTTTTATAAATAATGAAAAGCAGTAACTGGGACTCGAACCAGTGTCATAGCCGTTTGGCGGCATCGCTCAAGTCGGCGTACACAGCACGCTATCCACTCCCTAGATGGTGTAGTGGATAGCGTGCTGTGTACGCCGACTTGAGCGATGCCGCCAAACGGCTATGACACTGGTTCGAGTCCTAGTTACTGCTTTTCTTTATTTAATTAATGAAATTAATTACGATGTGAAATTATTTCTGTGGAATTATTTAGTTTGTTTTCTTTTCCAGGTGTCTACCAGAGCGAAAACAGAAGTGTTTCTTATTGGCCAGACGGATGCGAACATCACATCAAGTGGCCTTCCAACTCAGTTGCAAGTACTCAAAAAGTACTTTTACCACCAAAAGGAGCAAAAATTTGGACGTACTAAATGCCTGAACCTGTGCCTGGATGCGTGTCTCATATTTTGGGAGAGAGCGAGAATCCCCATGATGCGTCGAGATTCGGCCTTGAGGAAGATGGAATCCCTTCTCAAGGAATACGACCGGCTTGTGAAGCACAAGTCACATAAAGCAGAGTCCTTCCGAGTGAAGGAGGCGATGTTCAAGGAGGCAATAGCGAAGGAGATCATGGACATTGCTCATTCACAGGCTAAGGAAATGATGAAGAATCAGGAGGACATCCACTTTCTCGACATGCAGCGTGAAGATCCAAATTCCTGCAGCATGGGCCCTGTTGACATGAAGCTTCACTATAAGGAGATTAGGAAAAGGAAGAGGCTGGACAAGATTAAGGAACAACAGGAGAAGGCCAGGAAGGAACAAGGAGCTGCAGAAGATACGGGGCTTTAGTGATTTCAACTTCGTCAGAGACTGACTCAGATGTCGTT
Organism: Bathynomus jamesi; assembly: GCA_023014485.1. NCBI lineage: Eukaryota > Metazoa > Arthropoda > Malacostraca > Isopoda > Cirolanidae > Bathynomus > Bathynomus jamesi. Next base: position 937,045 of record JAJOZX010001083.1, read on the forward strand.
GACCCAACCGTGGAAGTTTTTCCATCCTCCTCCAAGGGAAATACCAAGAAGCGACGCAGGAATCTGATCTCACAGGATGTGACGACTACCTACGATCGGCTGAATATTTCGTACCGCGATTCAGCTATGTCGTACGCTGCAGCGGCTAAATCACTAGGTTTTGACTTGGATGAACTGTCCATTTCTGCCAGTACCATGTACCGCACACGCAAGGCTCTCAGGAAGGTGGCTGCTGAAAGTTATCAATCCGACGAAGTTTGTCCTGGTCAGCCTCTTGTCTTGCATTGGGACGGTAAGCTCCTACCTGACAATGAGCAATGGAAGGAGAGCGTTGACCGGATCGCCGTCCTCGTCTCTGGCGACGGCAAGGAGAAGTTGCTCGGCGTTCCTAAGGTGACGTCCGGAACCGGCGAGAAGATAGCGCGAGTTTGCTTGGATTTGGTCAAGGAACACAGGATGGAAGAGCGCGTGCGGGGACTGTCTTTCGACACGACAGCGTCGAACACCGGGATTCATATCGGGCCTGCGTCCTGATTGAGAAAGGTCTTGGCAGAGAACTCATGTACTTCCCCTGTCGGCATCACATCTATGAAGTCATCCTCAGCTCCGTCTTCAAGCGTGCATACGGCCCTTCAAGTGGCCCCGATATACCCGTTTTCAAGAGGTTTCAGGCACAATGGAAGTTCATCGACCGGTTGGACGTGCGGCCGTACGATTTTGCTCAAGTCAATGACTCTATGAGGGAACTGAGGGAGAAGTCAGTCCTGCTGGTGAGAGGGATGGTGAGCACGTCGCATCAGCGCGATGACTACAAGGAACTGCTACAGTTGGTTCTCATCTTCCTGGGAGAAGCAAAAGTGGTGGATTTCCCTCTCAGAGCCCCTGGCGCTTACCATCACGCTCGATGGATGGCGATAGCCATCTACTCCTTGAAAGTAATTCTACTGAAGAAGCAGTTCAAGATGTCGAGTCACGAGTTGGAAGCTCTGACAGCCGTAGGTCTCTTCGTGTCCCTCGTCTACATCCGAGGTTGGACTCGTGCTGCAACCTCAAGCAAGGCTGCCGCAGTTGATCTGGAATTTCTGCGTGACGCGGAAGCCTTTGCCATGTCGGGATATTCGTGTGTTAACGCTGCGCAAGAAGCCATGTCTCGACACCTATGGTACATCTCTGAGACTCTTATTGCCATGGCGTTCTTCGACGCAGATGTGGCAGATGAAGAAAAGGCTCAGATGGTCGTCAGTTTGGGTAAGCCCGCATCGAAAAAGGAACTCAAGCGACCCCAAGGGAAGAACGTCAGGAATCTTGCCTCGAAACACCTGGCGGAGTTCGTGACAGGAAAGACGATGGCTTTCTTCCATGCATTCGACTTGGACACAGAATTCTTGAAAAAGCCAGTTGCCGAGTGGACTGAAGTAGAGGGCTTCAAGCAAGCAGCGGCAACTGTTAACAAAATCTCTGTCGTCAACGATCGGGCCGAAAGAGCCATTGCGCTCACCAAAGAGTTCAACTGTTCTCTGACGAAGAACGAAGAGCAGAAGCAGTATTTGCTCAAAACTGTGATGCAGCATAGGGCGAAATACCCGAATAAAACCAAGAAGGATTTCATGGACAAATGATTCGCAAGAAGTGGTTATGTTTTTGTATCTTTGTGAAAATGTGTAGTGAAATGGTATTCGTTTGTTGAATAAAAATTCATTGACAGATTTTTGTTTAATTTTTTCCGTTTATGATCTGCCAGAGCATCAAACTGGGGACCCGTAAACTTTAAACTATTGAATTAATACTTCGGTTTATCAGTCTCCTCAGCAAATGGAACAAGGGGATCCATGTGGATTAAAATTTTTCCAAACTTTTAATTTATGAAACACCCTAATATATATATATATATATATATTATATATATATATATATATATATACACCGTATGTGCCCATGTACTTTATGTTATACTCCTAACATCAAAATTATCCATAAATATTAAACACTGTAAAAAAAAATAGTTAACTGTTTAATTGTAATTAACTGTAATAAGTTAATATGATGTAATTAATGTACTTTAATGAAACTGTAATTGACGATAATAAGTGAATGTGAATTAATTGGAAATTATATTCATAATTGTAATAAATCAAAATTACAACGTACTCAGTGATGTAATTGGGATTGTACTCAATGTACGACCCTACATTATGTCACCATTTAGGAATGTACACTCGGCGATATTATTATTTTTTATTATTATTTTTTCGTTGGGATAAAATTTGGAGTTGCTTCCTATTTTGCCAAATAATTGGTGACTTGTTCTTTTCAAAATTTCTTAATAATTTTTTTTAGATTTAGCTTGATAATGAATCCTGATTGGATCTTTCAATGTTCGCGTTTTGTATGCATTCTCTCTTCGTTATAAAAGATGAAGTCATGTCTTGCTTTAAAACTTTAATTTTTACTCATATGCATATCTTAGTATAAAGATGCATAGTTCAATTTCCGTTTGTAATTAACTCGGCGGATCAGGAAAACAGCAGATCTGACAATACGCGGTTTAAGATAAAAATAATGCTTCCTCTTCCTATATTATGTTTATCTGTTTAACCATTGTCATAAAAAAATTTACTCTATTTTTAACTATTGTGCTAAAATAATACAGCCTTTCAACATTTAATAATGATGATGTTATAGAATCGGGATATATAAACCCACATAATTTCTTCCATGTTCATTCTGATTTAAACTACGAGGCTGAGCATTACTTGTAACATTTTAGCAGTAAATTACAGTAAGAAAAAGTCTCTATCTTCTCCTTCGAGCCGTGCTTTCTTCACAAAACTTAGTCATTAAAATCTCCCGATAAGTTACAAGAAGAATCGGGGGTGGGGAACCCTCAGAGAATTTAATAAGCCTCTCAGAATCCTCCGAGCCACTATAGAGAAGTATGGAAGAAACTATTGCAAGTAACTAATCCGATGCTGTCTCCTAACCAGAACCCCCCGTCGACTTCGAACCAAGCCATAGACGGAGGAGTTAATATATATATATATATATATATATATATATATATATACGTTATATTTTATATATATATGAATATATAGTATATATATATGTATATACTGTATTTATATATATATGTATATATTTTATATATATATATATTATAATATATATTGTGTATATGCATATGTATATATATATATATATATATATATTATTGTGGCCAATAAATGTATCTCTTGTTTTCATATTCCTATTGAGGATAAGGTTCCCGAAGAACACTTCTATCGTAACTATATATATATATATTGTGTGTGTGTATATATATATATTTATATTTTATATATACATATATATATTTTGTGTATATATATATATATATATATATATATATATATATATATATATATATATATATATATTAGGGTGGCCCAAAAAATGAAAGTTAAAAATATTTTTCTCCACAAGGCCATCCGTGTTCCATATCAAAATGTAAGAACTCATGCCAAAAATTAGAGAGATCATACAATATTTAGAGGTCGCGACCAGTTCCTATATTTTTAGGATTTGAAACAAAAATACAATATCAATGTTTATTTCAAAATTTAAAGTCAACAGCACAGAGCACATGTTATGCAAAAATATAATAGAACACACATGTCATAGCAGTTAATACGACTGCACTAAATCCTTTTATATCAAACAAACAACGTCACATCCGTTACTTTTTCTTCATCAAAACCAACTTCGTCGGAACAGGCAATCTTTTTCCGTGGCTGGCGACGAGTCGCAGGAGGTATTGTTTCTGGGTCTCGTCTTTCGTCAACTCGGTATTATAGTACTGAATAAGGGCGACTCCTCGTTCGGCACAGTCGTTGAAGACCTTGAGGAGCCTGCACTTCGCCTTAAGTAACTGGTAAATGGGGTCTGTCAGCCAGAGGGAGGGAGGTTTTGACAAGAATGTCTTGGCTTCATCTTTTCCTTTCATGGAGAGTATATCGAATATCTTCAAAGACTGTCTACGACACCCAATGCGTAAACTGTGAGTTTTTCAATAGACATCAAGCCATCTCACATTTCTACCAAATTTATTCAATAAGGAATTTCGTGAGAATGTAAGGACTAAAACTCACATTCTCACCCCTTGTCAATGTGTTACGTACCTATTGATTCTCACAAGCATATAGCCGTTTTTAGCCCAATCTCTGACTTACTCAGAAAAAGTCACTCAAGGACCCATAAGGGGCGAGTTCAGAATTGTCCATCTTAAAATTAAATCTTACGTAGTTAGATTGAAAAAAGATGCCAACATATTATTACGAAAAGGTGCATCCACCTCCTTCTCGTAATTTGGTAAAAAACCTCTTAATGCCATAGCATTTAATCTGTGGCCGGACGTGAGCCACTTATGTTTGTGATTTTGCATCATTCTCTCTGTCGAACCTTGTTGGTTTCGCTACGAGTAACCATCCTCTACCAACCGACACGACTCGATGAATAAATACGAGTCGCACCGGTGGCGGACGGCACTTACGGTCAACCCCGTTCTAGACCTATCGCGTACAGCAACACCAACACCTTATACGTGTCACTACCGTATCATCTTTCGTAACTTGGCTTGGGGCTGAGCCTATTAGCGCTACTTATTAGTTTACATAGAGAGACGTGAATAGAACGGCCATATAACATTCCCTAAAAACTTAGGGCGCCCGGAGAATCTGCACTCCGGACTGACTGACTCTCTCTGATTTACACCAGATTGAGATAGAGGGTGCCTCTCTCTGTTTGCTTGCTACTTAACACAACTCAAGAAACTGAGATAGTCGGTTGTTTGTTTCTTTGGTTGCTGCTCCCACGCAAGTGATGGTTCAACGAAGGGGCATACTAAAGGATCTCTTGAAGAACCTCGTTCTGGACCGCTAGCGCTTACACCAAAACCGCAAGGTAACACAACTCTAAAAATAGGAGGCCTTCTTCTCTCGATCCTGCCTGCTAACGCCGCGATTCATGGTATCACGAAGAGGCATACTAAAGGATCCCTTGAAGAACCTCGTTCTGGAACCCTTCGCGACCACCAAGATCGCTATGTAAAACAACGCAAGAGAGTCTGAGGACGGAGTTTTTCGCTCGATCGTGCCTGCTAACGCCGCGATTCATGCTTCCACGATGGGGCATACTAAAGGATCTCTTGAAGAACCTCGTTCTGGACCGCCATCGCGTATACCAAGATCGCTACGTAAAACAACGCAAGAGAGTTGGAGAGACTGTTTTTAAATCGATCCTGCCTGCTAACGCCGCGAATCATGGTTCCACGAAGGGCCATAGTAAAGGACCTCATAGAGGACCTGGTTCTGGAACGCCTTCGCGTATACCATGATCGCTACGTAACAACGCAAGAGATTGAGGTGTTAGTAAATGGGTGGGATACTCGACTCAACTCGAAACTACGCTTCAATGACTCTCGGCCGATCGCACCGAATGCCACCTACATAGCCCAAGGAGGAAGAAAAATTAGAGAGCAAGGACTAGACAGAAAGGGGCGCCCGGATGGACTTTGGAGGCCTTTCGACAACCTGCTAACTCCGGACACTCTCTCCCCTCTTTGCTGGTTTTTTTGCTTCCCCAGCAAGGGATAATGGAGAGAGTTTGCTAAATGATATTAAGTTATAGGCCATTACCAAGAGCAAAACGATAGGTCACGAGAGAAGGATCGTCAGCAGCGCTAAAGGAACACTGTCGCCGTCTCCAACCGCCCGGCCGACGAAGAGTCTGGGCCATTTCCATTAGCGTCTCTCGCCTTCCTGATGGAATTTCGGTGAACCAGAAAATGCGTACGAAGCCTCATGAATCGTCATGAACCATGCTCCCGCCGGAAACTGAAGTTGCTTAAGGCTCGGACAACAGCTGCAGGAATTCTGCATTCGTACGGGGGTGTATGTTACTACGCTTCCCAACTGATTCCCGTCAAACCATCAATCCGACCGACTCAAGCTACGACTAACTACACTAACTACGTTCGGTCGCCTGGACGAAACTGGAACGTTTCATAGCACCCATTCCTCCAGACTATCTCTTAACGATGAACGGGGCGTATCTAACGCTTACATTCGCCCTTGGGGAATCAAAAGGCTGCCTGATTTCTGAACAATAACAGTAGGCATAATCAATCCCCCGCAAACTCACTTTTCGCGAAGGTAGCGTCCCGTTTACTCATTGAGAGAGTTTGATGGCATTGAAATACAGAAAGAAAGGTAGATGGATAGAGCGGGGTTGTGGGTGATTTCTTTATTTTTTGGTTGATAGTTCGTAGTTGGGCTTAAGTTGGCTTAGAGCGCGGCGGCTCCCCCGGATGGATTGCCTGCAATCAGTCAATTCGTATAAGTCTGACCGCTACAACGTTTGCGCCCGAGGGCACGCACGAAACCAAGTCGACCCGGTCCCAAGCCACGAATTGAAAAGCTGAGCAGGAGTCACCCGGCCTACAAACTACCAACGCCCGAAGCGGACTCCGGACTTAAAATTCACTTGTGCAAACCACCCCAAATCATCAAGCTAGGCCGTTACCAAGAGCAGTTCGTGGCGACAATCGAGACGGCGAAGTCCGCCTGACGGCCGAACTCCGCCCCGACGAACAGTCTGATAGCCAGGGAATTAACGTCGTTCGGCCGAGTCCGCCGGAAGCCACGGCGAAAACGGCACGATTACTAAACTACAATTTCAGAGAGATTACGAGTGATCAAAAAGGTGCGCCTGCGAAAACACAGTTTCTAAGACTGTTGAATGGCATCAGACACCTACGACAATAACGAGGGTTTAAGACGTTAAGTCGCTTAGATGTAGGCTGACCATACGTACCGTTTTGAACGGGACAGTACCGTTTTGTTTATATATCCTGGCCGTCCCGTCGTTTTAATAAAAATGTCAATTTTGTCCCGTTTTTAATAAAAACTATAAATATACTTTAATATTGGTCAATCATAAATTATTATTCATAACCTATAAGACTTTTGTAATATTTCTCAAGGAAATATGGTCAGCCTACTTAGATGCAATTCTTCTAACAGAGTCCATTCTAAACCCTTTCTCGTGTCAAAATCTAGGGTGCGGGTACCTTTCATTGAAAAAAGGATCGCTCCTCCTAAATGCCATCAATCAGTTGCTGTGATTCTACCCTCGTCGCCGAAAGTGTAGAGCACCCCTCGTTTAGGTCAATGTCCCGTTTCATCTCTCGTCGTCATTGGATTTAGAGCTTATTAGGGCTACGTACATATAGTAACGTATTTTGGCTACATTCCGTGTTCATACGGCTCCTTTGGGCCGACATTTGCGATATCGCAAAAGTCTCCAGCCATCCCTCGGCATTTTTCAGCTTATTAGCGAACCTATGCCTTAGGTTTGGCTAGAGGCACCGGAGGTGGGCAGTCTCCTATGTCCGTAAAGATTTGTCACCAGATTGATTAAAACCTGTTTAAAAATTGAAAAGCGTTTTAATGTTCCCATAGGGCAAACGTGAAAGCCACTTGTCTTCGTCAATTCCATTTAGGAGCCCCCACAATTGGAGGGGGAAGTGGGAACTTTTAAGGCCAGGGTTCTCCCAGTAAAAGATTTAAAATCTTAATTAATCTCGAATGTCCTAAACTCGTATCCGAGAGACATAGGTCCGATGCCTAACGATCACTCACGAGCTTAGTTTTACTCTCACGACCGGCTCGTGGTCTACGACGCCAATGTAGAACGATGATCGAAAACAGTCCCGTCCAGACGTCTCAAGAGTTTTTGGTTTAAGGGACGTAAGAAGTTGTCAACCATAGCTGCTTTGGTGATCTCGTCGACGCGATCGTCGGAGAGGGCGAGGTGCTCAGAGAAGTACCACAAATGGCGATAGAAGGCCTTAACAGCCGCCTCCCTGAAGGCACGGTCAGGATATTCATGGAGGAGAGCAATTAGGTTTAATTCGTTGAGGGGGGCCCTCTCTGGGAGAGGGGCCTCGTGCCAGTAGCGAGCGTAAATAAGAGAAACGAAGAGGCAAATCTTTGTGACGCCAGCTGTCTCGTGGGCCGTCAACTTAATCTGGCTCCTGAAAAGGAAGATCTTCAGCGAGTATATTGCCTTAGCCATCCACCGCGCGTTGTGCATAGCGCCTGGCGCACGAAAGGACAGTTCTCCGTCGGAGGATCCCCCTAGGAATATATGACAGAGCTGAAGCAACTCTCCATAGTCATCCCGTGGGAGCTGGCTCTTGACTGCCTCCGAGTAAAATGACATCATCTCCTCTCGTAGGCCATCCGGCATGCCAACGAAGAGCTCGTCTCCAGCAGAACGGAAATCAACTATATTAATATCAGGCCAGGTCTTCTGGAAGCGTTTGAAGATTCCCACTTCAGGCCCACCGGTTGGTTTCAGTGCGACAGAAAATACGGCCGACATTACCTCGAACACGTGATGACGGCACGCGATCCAGATGAGCTCCTTGTCCAGAGCCTTCTCAAATAGGGTGCACGCTCCCATATTCAGCCCAGTATTGGTTGCCGTCGTGTCGAAGACTTGTCCCTGGATCATGGGTTTGAGGTTCCATTCCCCAGCGTTTGGACATATGTATTGCACTGCTCCTCTCCGGTGCCGCGGCCGATCTTAGAGACGGCAAGAAGTTGCTCTGTTTCACCACCAGTCACCAAGATGGCGACGCAATCTACAAGCTTTTTATTGCCGGCGATATCTGGAAGCAGTTTACCGTCCCAGTGGAGAAGCAGTGGGCTGTCCGGCGAGAAAACAGCCTGTTGAGCAGTTGCTACCGCCTCACGAGTGGTGACCCGCGCTCGCTGAATGGTGTTCCGGGATAGCGCCACAGACTCCAGGCCATGACCGAGCGCTTGCGTGACGGCTCCTACGACGAACATGGCAGCGCGGTCAGGGAGTTTCACTCGGTCGAGCGCGGCGGCTACTTTCTTGGTCACAATGGTCTGCTTCGATTTCTTGTTCCTTGGCTGATCTTGACTGGATTTTGGCCGAGCTTGGAAATCATCTTCGGACTCCGTCGATGTGGAGGAGCTACAGATGTCAGCAATGGCGGAACTAGACGGAACAGCCGTATTCGCCTGTTGGGCGCTCAACATGCTTTTTTTCTTTCGAGCACTGGCCTGATCACTCCTGAGGCGTTTGCAAGTCTCCTTGTTCGTCAACGTCTTGTCGATCCCTGACATACTCGCGCTCGAGGGATCCTGCTGTTGCATCCGCAGGAACTGTTTGTCTTCTTCGTCCGTCATAATACTGAGGGCGTCTTTTCGTGAGATGTCAAATAGTTTGGTGAGATTCTCCTTGAATTTTCTTTCTTTGATTCGGCACCCGTCTTTCGGTTTCAATCGAAGTCGGAGTCCACCCGCTGGGTCGGAATTCGTGCCTTGTCCCAGATTGTCAGTGCTCTGTCTATGGTGGCCTTAGCACTGTCACCGATTGTGGATCCCTTCTGGTGGTGAAACATGAAGTTCCTGAGAACAGCCCCGTTTGTTGGCAGACCAGATCCCAAGATGTCCGGGTCCGGCTTACCCAAGAGGCAAACTTTCGGCCTGCTCCTTGTCGTTGTCATGGTCTTGGCCTGTGGAATGGAAGATAAAATGGAAATTAGAGTTAAATAACCTATACATGTTTTATGTAGAATATAAAACAAACAATTTTAACAATTTTAATAAACTTTTATAAATTTTAATTTTTTTTAAGTTTTAACAATTTTTATAAGCAATTAATTGTTCCAAATTGCTTATCAAGGTCAGTGCAGTAAATGAATGACAGAAAAACTAAGCATAGTGTCGGCAACTCACTGGTGAAAAGTTTAACTTGCCTTATTGGTGTGATTCGCTGCGCGGCGTAACCCAGATGGCAGGAACACAACAAAAACACGTCTACACCTGCCGAGACTTGGCGACCAACTGAGCTAGAGGGAAGAGTGCATTGCTATCATATAATGATTCTTTGGATATAGGTTTACAGGCTACCGTGGCGTTGCTCGGCAAATATTTATTGTAAAACATAATGGTGACCCAAAATTACTGAAATTACAGACTTTAGATATTCTTACTTTGAGATTGCGACCTCTATATATTGGCCGGCTTCCTGATTTTTTGCATGAAGGCTTCTTTTGTGATATGGAACAGGAATAGCGTTGTGGAGAATAACAATTCAAACTTTTATTTTTTCACTTAATTTTTGGGCCACCCATATATATATATATATATATATATATATATATATATATATCGTAAAGAACGACGCTTGTATAGGAGAATATTCCGCGCAAGATGAGGAGGGAGAACGAAACAAATGAAAAAAATGAGGTAACCACCCGGGAATCGAACCCGGGATCTTCCGATTGCCGGTCAGATATGCTATCCACTACACCATGGGCCTCGATTAATCAAATGTCGTAATTCTCCTACATACGAGCAGAAACCAATGCCCTGAGGGGGCACCTTCGCATGTCGTACCTGTATATACATTTTAACTGCAAACAACACACAATATAATTAATGTAAAGAACGACGCTTGTGTAGAAGAGCGTTCCGCACAAGATGAGGTGGAAGAACGAACAAATGAAAAATGAGGTTACCACCCGGGAATCGAACCCGGGATCTTCCGATTGCCGGTCTTTGTTCGTTCTTCCTCCTCATCTTGTGCGGAACGTTCTTCTACACAAGAGTCGTTCTTTAAATTATATATATATATATATATATAGATATATATATATATATGTGTATGTGTATATATATATATATAATGTGTGTGTAATAGGAATATGAAAACAAGAGATACGACTCTCAACATTTATTGGCCAAACGTTTCGGTCCACTCAGGGGCCATCTTCAGTGACTAAATAGAAGCATCTAAAAAAATCATAAAACTAAAGTAAATACAAATGTCAAACTGTACAATAATAAAATCTAATACAAAAAAAAAAGTTAAAAAGTTGTTAAAAAAGTTGTTAAAAAAAAAAATATCTAGATTATAAAACAAAATAAAAGTAAAAATAAACTAAAATTTTAAAAAATTAAAAAGTTAAAAAATGTTAAGTTTAAAATTTAAAAAATTTAAAATTAAACTTTTAAAATTAAAAAAATTTTGAAATTAAACTTTAAGCTTAAACAACTTAAGTAAGTGCGTTAGTTGCGTTAAAAAGGTGTTGGTTGGTTAGGAAGTATGTAATTTTATCGAGGAAAGGCTATCGTTTAGTTCTGGATTTAATTTCTTGATAAAAAGGGATTCTAAAATTTTAAGATCAAGTGAATTAGAGGCAGACGACAAAATCGCAAAGGAGTCCTGGGGGCACGGGTGGTCATGGGTCTCTGAATGATGCCGAATAGCAGAGGATTCAGGAGTGGAAAGAGGGCGAGAAGTTCGATAAGAAAAACCCAAATGCTTCGAAATCCTAAGTTTTAACTGTAGGGCAGTCTGTCCCAAATAACGACTTTGGCAGGTCGCACATGTATATAAATAAATAACAAAGGATCTCAAAAGCACGGGGAGGTGATCTTTATGGCGAAAAAAGGATTGCAGAGAATTAGAATTAGAATTAATGATTATAAAGTTGCATTGAGGGAAGTGTCTGTTCAAAATAGAGTGGACATCTTTATTAAGTTGAAAAGTTAGTTGGTCTAAAAATGGAAGCTTAAGATAAACCTTCTGTTTCGGAACCGTGGACTGAATTATTTTAGGTGAATATAGGTTATTTAAAAATTTAGAAATTAAAGTCTCAAAAGTCAAAGTGCAATAAAAATTATAGTTGAAAAATCTCTTAAGATACTGAATTTCTATGTCAAATAAAGACCAACTTGAACAAAGGTGATAGGCTCTAAAACTACGACTTTTAATACGAGCCAGCTTAAAACTAAGTGGAATATTACTTTTACAGGAATACCCCACTTTACGAATTATTCCGTTCCTAGCGCCCGTTCGTAAAGCAGGTGTTCGTAAAGCAGAGCATTATTTCCCATACATATAATGTTATATTTTGGGTTACGTTTTTTTCTTAAAAAATCGAAAAAAAAAAGGTTATAAAACAGCAAATTTTGCAGAAAAAAATGTTTATTAACATAGAAATGAAAGCAATGAACAAAGAAATAATACAAACGAAAGTAATGAACAAAGAAATACAATAAAAATGTAAGCAATGAACAAAGAAATAGTACAAAACATTACATATGCAATTTAGTTTTCATTAATAGATGCGTCAGTAGACATGCTTTTGGATTCGTTTCTTCTGATTAACGTCACAGTCTTTACTATCACTCTTTCGTTTGGCATAATTGATGATGGGTACTGTAATTGCAATGTACGAAAAGAATATCAGTGAAACACTTAGCGTGCGCGAGAGTGAATAAAGCACAAACTCTCTTGTCAAAGCGCACATATAAACTGACAACAGCTGCGTTGCCACAGTGCAAAGTGAGCTAAAAGCGAGCTAACTTGGCACCGCTGTAATGCAGAATACGTATAGAGTACAGTACAGTATGGTATGCGCGACGTAAGCATATTATTTTTGTCTTAAAATCGAGCTAACTAAGCACTGCTGTAATGCAGAATATTAGATTGTGGTATGCGCGACGTACGCATTTTATTTTTGTCTTTTATATTTCTTCATTTAATTTTTTATTTAGGGCAAATACAATTTCGTAAACCCGGGGTTTCGTAAAACGAAGCATCGTAAAGCGGGGTATTCCTGTATTTTGTTTTATAATCTAGATTTTTTTTTTTAACAACTTTTTTAACAACTTTTTAACTTTTTTTTTTTGTATTAGATTTTATTATTGTACAGTTTGACATTTGTATTTACTTTAGTTTTATGATTTTTTTAGATGCTTCTATTTAGTCACTGAAGATGGCCCCTGATTGGACCGAAACGTTTGGCCAATAAATGTTGAGAGTCGTATCTCTTGTTTTCATATTCTTATATATATATATATATATATATATGTTAATCCCCTCTTCTATGACGTTGGTTGGTTCGAAGTCGACGGGGGTTCTGGTTAGGAGGCAGCAACGGATTTGTTACTTGCAGTAGTTTCTTCTATACTACTCTCCGAGTTTTTCTAGAGTGGTTCGGAGGATTCTGGGAAAACTTACTAAATTATCTGACTGTTCCCCGATGCTTCTTATAATGTATCGGGAAATTATTTTACTCTACTTTATTGACTGATTTCTCTGAAGAAAGCACGGCTCGAAGGAAAAAATAAATAACTTTCTTCTACTGTAATTTACTTCTAAAATGTACAGGTAATACTCAGCCTCTAAGTTAGATTAGACTTTTACAGGGGGAGAGGTTCGAACTCTTTCGACCATGGCTCAGGCCGGAATTTAAAAGTGAAGAGGCCCTCGGCCTCCTCGAGGATGGCTCTGACTCCTCGCTGAAGGGCTGCTAAGACAGGAATGATTCTTATTTTACAAATCCAAGCATCATATAAGTCTAAATGTTGGGGGAGTGCAGTTGAAGATTAAATTGCCCCCTCTAATTTTGGTTTATTACAACTATGATTATAATTACCAATTAATTCAGATTCGCTTATTATCGTTAATTACAGTTTTCATTAAAGTACATTAATTACATTATATTAAATTATTACATTTAATTACAATTAAACAGTTAACTAAGGTTTTTACAGTGTTTCATATTTATAGACAATTAGGATGTTAGGAGTATAACACAAAGTACATGGGCACATACGGTGAAAATTATTTCCTGTTGCTTCTAATCATAAAACATTTTTATGTGTGTCATGTTATATATATATATATACACACATATATATATATATATATATATATATATATATATCATGACACAAATAAAAATGTTTTATGATTAGAAGCAACAAGAGAGAATTTTCACCTCAGAAGCTTTCGTTTTTTGCCTGGTCAGCGGAATTCGAACACTTGTATAAGCATGAACTAATATTTTGCGAGAAGTGAAATAATTAAAAGAAAAAGTAAAAAGAATAAATGTGGACGTATGTACATGTAAGTAACTATGTACGTAATCATGATCATCAGGGGACATGTACGAATGCACAAAGTATTGTACACATATTGGTAGTCGCACAATAGTTTGACAATAGGTAGAAAATAAGTAGTTCGATGAATAACATGGCCAATAATATGAAATTTTTTGGCTGCTGTGAGGGTTTTTTCAACTCATATTATATAATTCGACCATGCTGAATTCGAAAATGACATTGGTTTTCCTCAATCAGGTCAGGTTTTTTCTCTATTGGCCATTTATTATAAGTCCAATTTTATCCCCAAATTTATTGATTTTTTTAGCTTAAACACTGTAGATACGAGTAATATTATAAGAACACTTGAAAAATGAAAACATCGTGTGAATAAATACTTTTATTCATACAATGAATATGGAAAAAAGTTTATTGAGGAAGGAATGAAGTTTTTTTGGCTTTCCGTCTGTGTTTTTCTTCGAGCACGTCTCGCTTCAAACACCAGCAATAGTCCGCCAGCATATTGATATTCCAGTTTCCCTGGTACCTCTCTTCCATTATTTTGATATCTTGGTGAAATCGTTCACCCTGTTCCTCACTATAATCCCCGCAATTTTCAGGAAAATAGTCCAAGTGGGACAACAAAAAGTGCATTTTTATGGACATGCGCGACCCATGAGCTTTGAAAGCTTCCATCAAGTTTTCGGCAACGGACTCGTATTCTGGACTTCTACGCTTGCCAAGAAAATCAGTGACAACTGATTTGAATGCCTGCCAGGCATTCTTCTCAGTTGGAGTCATTGCGTTTTCGAACTGAGTATCCTTGATCAAAGTTCGAATTTGAGGACCATCAAAAACCCCAGCACTTAGTTTAGCATCAGATATATGAGGAAATTTACTCTCGAGATATCGGAATGCTGAACCCTCCTTATTCATTGATTTGATGAAATTTTTCATCAAGCCCAGCTTAATATGAAGTAGTGGGAGCAAAATTTTTGTTTGTGGTACAAGTGGCATTGAAACGACATTATGCGACCCAGGTTCAAAATTCTCTCTGGATGCCCATTCACGCTGTGCATAGTGCTTCTCATCCGCTCGGCTATCCCATTTGCAGAGGAAACATGGGTATTTCGTGTATCCCCCTTGCATTCCCAATACAAATGCCACAATCTGAAAAAAAATGAAAATATTTAAAGAATTTAGAGAATTTGTTCTATCAGATAAAAAAATCTATGCATTGGACTGTATCACTTCTGTGGGGAAGTTAAGTGTTCTTATACGCTCTCAAATAACCTTTGGAAAAACAATAGTCAATAGCAATAGTTTACTTATGATATTAGTATTACCTTCAAATCTCCACAGATCCTCCAGTTATGTTGGTCGTATACGAGAGCATCCAGTAAAATTTTCATGTTATCGTAGCTCTCAGTAAGTTGTACGGAATGTGCTACAGGGACTGATGCAACCCTATTCCCAATGTTGAAAAGTACTGCTTTCAATCTTCGTTTAGACGAGTCTATAAATAGCCTCCATTCTGATGCGTTATATGGCAGGCCCAAGGATTCGATTAGCCCCTCAACATTGCAGCAGTACACTAAGGAAGAGGTATTTTCGTGCACTGCAAAAAACTTGCGGAATTCTTCCTCTCGTTTCCTATACCAGGAGAATGTTGTTCCCGGAGCCAGCAAGTTGTCCTCTCGAAGTCGTGAGCCCAAGATCTCGGCAGCTAATTTGGAAAGTCCTAAATCCCTGGTAAGATCATTAAGTTTGGCCTGGTTGAGAGGCCTCGGCTCATTTGAAGCGGTATTTTGAGGTATATACGACTGGGACTGGTCATTGGCATTGGTCATTGATTCATCATCAGAATCATCGAAGTCCAGGGTTTGAGGTGGGTCGGGTATTGGAATTCCAGGACCATGGGGTACAGGTCTCATAGCAGAAGGAATGTCAGGGTATACAACAATGTGTTTATTCTTCTTGTTAACTCCTGAAAATAGAAACACAGAAACATGGATATAAAACTTGCATATGAAATAGAAGAAGCATTCAGACAGTGGCGGCTCGTGAGGGAAGGCTGCGGTCTGTAAGATATGAAATAGGTCGATGGAGTCTGTATATTTTCTTTCTTTTTCATTCATATTGTCCCTTCGGGACAATATGAATGAAAAAGAAAGAAAATATACAATCATTGTATATGTAAATGTAACTTGTATAACAGTATGTATGTGTAAATGTATTTTCTATAACAATAGGTATATGTAAATGTATGATTACCATTATGGTGAATATTATGCTATATATGGTGAATATTACATTATGGTGAATATTATGTCAAGTTTCATACGAGGATTTCAAAATATTAAGAAAAATAAATTTATAAGCCCACCTTGGAGGTTTGTCATGCAGAAATAGCAATCTGTCACGTGATCCTTTCCTTCTCTCCAAATCATGGGAATTCCAAAAGGCAAAGATTTCGCTCTGCCTTTGCTCCATCTTCTCAAATTTTCAATGCACGTCTTGCAGCACATATGACGGGCGAAATTTTGTCCTGGTCCCTAGCTTAATTCCAAAGTATGCTCTATACATTGTCTTCACAAATTTAGTGATTTGGGACTGGTTCTTTGGCATGGTAACCGTCCCACATATGTAGCAGAATCTATTGGGATCATTTTTACACGCTCTATTCATTATGAAATATTTTATCTATATGCCTGGAAAGTAAAAAAAGATATTATACAAGTGAAACAAGTGATGATAGATGTTACTGTTCCAATTCCGCTTTGACAAAATCACGAAAAATTCTATTTTACTTATGAGGCCATAGCCGGATAACCTGAGCTAATTGAGAAAAACGGATTGCAGATTCGAAATCAGCAGGAAACACTCTATAAGAATCACTTACAAAACCCTTGACAGCAAAATTGATGCATACCAGTGTAATTAACACAATTAATAAAAGATAACGGTCAAGATAAGATATGCATGTATGAATGAATAACATATAAATAATGACGTATCGAGTGTAAAGTTTTTATTGTTATGTTAAAGAATTCACCATACAATGAATACGAAAGATTCAGCATTCAAGGTATGGAAAACGTGGAGAATTAAGTTACTTTATGACGTTATAGTTTTTCAAATTATGCCATACAATACGTCAATTCATAATTAATAAGCCATAGTTATTTAATTCGTACGTGCAGTATAAGTCATTATTGGGAAAAATTAGAAGAAACGAATTAGAGACAAAGAGTGAGTGGAACTATTAATTAAATATATGGCAAATATTAAGGAATTAGGTACATTTGAGGAGAATTATGTAAAGGAATAAAGAAGTACATCTAAGGGTTCCAATCATGCCATATGCAATGTGCATGCATAATCTCATAAAATTTAGGGATGAGGGTTAGATGCAAGACAACCATAATTAGTTATGATAAATTCTCTAACAAATGAAAAATAGAAATATGGATACGACTAAACCATAGAAATGGTAGGTCGCATGGTTGTGACAATGAAAAAAAATAGAAAGCAAAAATCGAAATTCTATCAAACTCGCATCAGGTGACTTTGGTTCCTCATGTAAAAATGAACATCCGAACATAAAAACCATACGAACATAAGTACTGTATGAAGAAAATAAATATAAGGATCCATATAAGGATAATATAAATGCAAGGATTACATAGGAATTAGTCATTGTTCATTTTTACACACACATATATATATATATATATTGTAGGTATATATATATATATTTTATATATATATACATATATATATATTGTGTGTGTGTGTATATATATATATGTATATTGGATATATATATAGAGAGTATATATGTATATATATATATATATATATTGTGTATATATTGAATAAGTGTTTTTGTTTGAAGTGTCTTTAAAAAAAATAGTGTTTGGTGCCTTTTTAACTAAATTACTTCGTGTTACGAATCATTTATTAACGAATATATTTCATTTATTGACTTTATTCATTACTGTATTATTATGATTAAACCAAGGCTAGTGCACGTGGCTTGCCTTGTTTGTATTTCAACTCTATCAGAAAACGAGGTTTTATAAGGTTCATTGTTCCTTCCTTCGGGAGATCAAGAAGAGTGTGGTTACCCACAGTGGAAAAAAAGGAAAAAAGTCTGTCGAATAGCGGACAGAAAAGTTTCATTTAATACTTTTACTTTTACAGATCTTTCGTCGGTAGCTTAATTATACTGTATATTCATTTAATGTATAATTGTGCTACAAGAACTCGTTTCTGCGTTTCAAGAACATTTTTGCGGGTTTGTTCAGGTGCGGCAAAATAAGCACGCGGTAGACCTACGTTGTAATTTATTAATTTCCACACGATCGTTTTTTGTTTTTTGATTTTTTTTTAACTAATTAATAGCATGGCACCCCCGTCAAGTACTTGCAGTCGCTGTGAAGGGAAATTTGCCGCTTACGCGTTTACAATGGTTAATAATAATGAACAGTTAGTTTCCAGGTGGTGTTCAAGCATGGAAGTCCTGAGGAACGAGTTACAACGTGAGAGGGAGGCTACAGTGAGGCTTGAAGAAAGCGTGATGCTCCTGACGGCAAAATTAGAATCCCTTGAGACTCCAGTTACGAACCCTCCTGCCTCAGTTTCTACTAATAATATAAATAGTACAAATAGCCCTCTCTCTCTCCCTAGTTCCCAACCCTTCGTTCGATTGCGTAATGG
Organism: Bathynomus jamesi; assembly: GCA_023014485.1. Taxonomy (NCBI): domain Eukaryota; kingdom Metazoa; phylum Arthropoda; class Malacostraca; order Isopoda; family Cirolanidae; genus Bathynomus; species Bathynomus jamesi. The sequence continues at coordinate 955,737 of JAJOZX010001083.1, forward strand.
AGCCCCATTGAGAAAACTTAAGTCTTGTCTACCAGTAATAACAACAATAAGTTTTCTGTTTTAGGTTTCGAAGATGCTGATAAACCATAAATACGACTCGTAGGCGATTCCATTGTTCGAGGACAGCTCGAAGAATTCTGTGGGAGAAACCCTCGTCGTAGGCGCCGTTACTGCTACCCTGGTGCAAGGGTGGAGAATATAACTAATAGTGTTGACCATTTTACAGACGGTACATCTGAGGACACAACGTATGTTATTCATGTCGGTACTAATAACGTTTTAAATTCTAGATCGGAAGAACTGCTGGCGAGGTACAGGGATTTACTAGAGCGATTAAAGGAAAAAACATAAGATTGTTTTAACAGGTATACTTCCTCGAATTATCCAACGTAGCGATTTCTACAGCAAGGCGACCTATATCAACAATAACCTAAAGTCTCTGCCAACAGGAAGGAGTGCATTTTGTGAATTTTTGGAACAGGTCCTACGGCAGGAGGGACTTGTTCCTCGGAGATGGACTTCATCTTAATGACGTTGGAGCAGCGCATTTAGGTAGACTATTTCATAATACTGTCTCTTCTTTTCAGGCTGCCGTAACTCAAACGGTCTCAGCGTAATTTCCACAAATTTCCCCTGCGCTCGCGAAGGTGTTGCAATTACAAACAATTTGAAGGTTCTATCCTTAAATGCTCGTAGCCTACGAAATAAAATAAACGAATTTTTTTCTTTAATTGCTTGTAAAGATTATGATTTAATTGCGATAAATGAATCGTGGCTTAGCACTGAAACACGTGACTTTGTAGGGGAGTATCAAATTAGAAGTTATAGACTTTTTGTTAAAAACAGAATAGGTAGGCGAGGAGGCGGTGTTATGTTGTATATCAAAGATAATATTGCGAACGTTATAGAAGTAAAGCACACAATTCCAGAACCGATAGATTCGACTAAAGCAGAACTTAAATTGAACGATTTCAAACTTCTTGTTGCGGTTATTTACAGGTCCCTTAATCAAACAGCTGATACGGACGAAGCGTTATATCGTGAACTAAAGAGAATAATAAGTAGTGAGCAGGCTTTAGTTATGGGTGACTTTAATTGCGCCAACTTGACTTACGATACAATGCAGTGAGACGCGGAACGTAATCGTTTAGTTAATTTTATCGAGGATAGCTTTCTTATTTAAAAGATTGGGGAACCTACGAGGTTGGACAGTATTTTAGTTTTAGTAATAACTACGGATGTTAGGATAATCACTGATCTTCAAGTAATAGAACAGTTAAGTAATAGCGATCACAATATGGTAGAGTTTGTCCACTCAGTAAGTCACTCGAAACCAGCTAACTTGACTAAAATTCCTAACTTCCAGCACGCAGACTTTTGTTAATTTCGAAATAAATTGTCACACGTCAATTGGGAAAACGTAATGGGGACTCCAACTCAAAACTAATGTGGGAATCGTTTGAATGAGTATTTAGGACTATAAATGAGGAATGTGTACCGTACAAAATTAAGCGTGCGAAAGTAAACAACAAGCCCTTGTGGTTTAATTCTAGAGTAGGAGACATTATAAAGAGTAGAGAAGGGCTTATAGGCTACATAAGTGCGATAAAGACAATTTGTGGTTACGAAACAACTACATATCTCTAACGCGTGAAGCGAAAAGTGTAATAAAAAAGTCCAAGCGCGAATTTGAAATCTCCATAGCTCGTGACAATAAAGTAAACCCCAAGCAATTCTTTCAATACGTCAACAATATAAATCCAGTAAAAAGTGTCTTGGGGCCGTTGAAAAATGTTAACGGTGATCTAGTTTCTGAAAACAAGGAAATGGCTTCATTTCTAAACAAATTTTTTACGTCAGTTTTTACTATAGAAGATCTAACGAATATCCCTACGGTCATAGACATAATACCTATTGATAATGGTAATATTTTGGATAATATTGTCGTTAGTGAAGAGAAGGTTATGCCCTATATTGACAAAATGAAAATGCGTAAATCACCGGGGCCGGATTCCATATATCCCATTTAACTAAAAGAATTAAAATATAGCATTGTTGTGCCGCTAACAAAGATTTTTAATGTGTCTATTTCTGAGGGTTGCGTACCAGATAATTTCAAGTTAGCAAACGTAACACCTATCTTTAAGAAAGGCGATAAATGTTCGGCTGGAAATTATAGGCCAATCAGTTTAACGTCTGTTGCAGGTAAGCTACTGGAATCAATAATTAGGGGTCGTATAGTCGAACACTTAGAATTGCATAACTTAGTCAGAAATACGCAGCACGGTCATTTTACTGTAAGGAAATTGAGAAAAAGAATTCATCCAATATTTTTCTGAAGGAAATTCACTGGTATATTGCAACAATGTTTCGGAAATAATAATTAAGCTAGGCGCTGAAGTCTATGACCCAAATGAGTGGATACTTTTCAGTGATTCCTCCAAAAGAAGTCTAAAAGGCGTCCACCTTCACAACGGTAACTTGTATGCATCCGTTCCTGTGGCCCATTCGGTTCACTTGAAGGAAACGTACGAAAAATCTTGAGCTTCTTCTAGCTAAGGTTAAATACAAAGAACACGGTTGGCTACTTTATGGAGACTTAAAAGTGATTTGTATGTGGTTAGGTCAACAACCAGGTTATACGAAGTTTCCATGTTTTTGTGTGAATGGGATAGCCGAGCAAGAACTCAGCACTGGATAAAAAAGGAATGTCCACGCAGAGTCATCCTGACACCTGGTTCTAAAAACATTCAACGTAAAAGTTTGGTTGACATGAAGAAAGTCCTTTTACCTCCGCTTCACATAAAATTGGGCTGGATGAAGCAATTTGTTAAGGCCTTGGACGAAGATGGAGATTGTTTTAATTATCTGTCTGGTAAATTCCTAACTCTTTCAGAAGCAAAATTGAAAGAAAGAATTTTCGTTGGTTCCCAGATTAGAAAACTGACTTTGGATGAACACTTTGAAAGAACAATGAACAATCTTGAAAATGAAGCGTGGATTGCTTTTAAGGATGTTATCAGCAAATTTTTGGGGAACAACAAGGACCCAAATTACCAAAACATTATGAGCAACATGCTAAATAAGTTCAAAGAGTTGGGTTGTAATATGAGTATAAAATTATATCTCTTACATTCACACTTGGATTACTTCCCTGAGAATCTCGGAACACTCAGCGAAGAACAAGGAGAATGGTTTCACCAAGACATCAAAGAAATAGAGAAGGGATATCAGGGAAGGTCGGACATCAGCATGATTACTGCTGGATGTTGAAACGGGATACTCCAGAATAATTACATAAAAAAGAAGGAAAAGGCATAGATCTCACAAAAAACTCAGGACAAATACTGTAACGATGAATATGTAATTGACGTTAGTCTTCTTTCTTTTTAAAGATGTTTGCATTTGTAATTAGTATAACAAAGCGAAATAGGTACGTAATGTAAATTGAAATAAATAATATTTATTTATGTTGTTTTTTCCCTTCCCGTTTGCAGAAAATCCTTACGAGATGAAAAAATGGACACCTTATTCGAAATCAGCATAGTTGAAATATAGAAAATCAGTTATTAGTAGGAAAACAACTCTTACAAATTTCTCATTCGCAGGCCTGTATTATACCAAAACTTGAATAGTGCTCAGTTTTGACGTCCCCATCTAAAAAGGAAGAAACTAATAAACTAGAAGAAACGCAGAGACATTTTACAGCCACGATTGATGGCTGAAAAGAACTCAACTACTGAGAAAGACTACATAAACTAAATCTGTACTCCCTGGAAGGAAGAAGAGAGAGGTACACTATAATCTACATATGGAAAATGATCGAAAAACTGGTACCAAACCTAAAACTAAATCCAATTACCATTCAACCAACACTGGAAAATAGGAAAGGCAGAATGTGTAGTGTTTCCAAATTAAAGGCCCGACAAGGGACCTCCTCAACACTGAAGGAGAATAGCTTGGTTTTCAGGGGGCCAAGACTTTTTAACCCGCTTCCAAAGGACCTCAGAAACGTTACAGCGGTCAGAGTTGAAGTCTTCAAGAGAAGACTAGATGTCTGGCTCAGGACGGTACCACCAAGCCAGACCTAGAGGCGGGGCCACCAGCTTGACACTCGTGTGAAGAGAGACCAAAGCACGGAACAGCAAAGAGGTTAACGAGGTACACACTGTGTATATATATATATATATATATATATATATATGTGTGTGTGTGTGTGTCTGTGTGTGTGTGTATGTGTGTGATCAGCTTTGATGCTTTAGTGGCGCGACGGGTCTCAAACTCCGCTTTATTTGTAGAGTTATCAATTTGTATGTTTCGTGGCTACATAAGACGTGTTTTATCGAGTGTCCAGTGTTACCAATTGAATAAGTGGTTTTCGTTGAAGTATCTTTAAAAAAAATAGTGTTTGGTGCATTCTTAGCTAAATTACCTCGTGTTACTAATCATTCATTAACGAGTGTATGTTATTTATTGACTTTATTCATTACTATATTATTTGATTAAACCAAAGCTAGTGCACGTGGTTTGCCTTGTTTGTTTTATGAATCTATTAGATAACGAGGTTTAATAAGGTTAATTTTGCCTTGTTTGCCTTGCTTGTTTTTCGAATCTATTAGAAAACGAGGTTCATTTTTCCTTGCTCCGGGGTTCATCAAGTAGTGTGGTCACCCTCCGTGGGAAAAGGAAAAAAGGAAAGAAAAAAGTCGATCGAATAGCGGACAGATAAGTTTTATTAATACTTTTTCTTTTACAGATCTTTCGACAGTAGCTTACTTAACTATATATTCATTTCGTATAAAATTGTGTTACAAGAACCTGTTTCTGCGTTTTAAGAACATTTTTGCGGGCTTGCACAGGTAACGGCACAATAAGCACGCGGTAGACAGACGTTGTAATTTATTAATTTCTAAACGATCGTTTTTTGTTTTTGTTTTTAATTCATTAATAGCATGGCACACCCGTCAAGTACTTATAGGGTCGCTGTGAAGTGAAATATGCCGCTTACGCGTTTACTTTGGCTAATAATAATGAACAATTAGTTTGCAGGTGGTGCTCAAGCATGGAAATCCTGAGGAACGAGTTAGAACGTGAGAGGGAGGCCAGAGTGAGGCTTGAAGAAAGGGTGATGCTCCTGACGGCAAAATTAAATCCCTTGAGACTTCAGTTACGTACGACCCCTCCTGCCTCAGTTTCTACTAATATAAATAGTACTAATAGGGTAATAGCCTTATCTCTTCCCGTAGTTCCCAAACCTTCGATCAAGTGCGTAATGGAGCCCTATTGAGAAAACCTATGACTTGTCTACCAGTAATAATAAGCAATAAGTTTTCTGTTTTAGGTTTTGAAGATGCTGATGAACCGGAAATACGAATCGTTGGCGATTCCATTGTTCAAGGGCAGCTCGAGGAATTCTGTGGGAGAAACCCTCGTCGTAGGCGCCGTTACTGCTACCCTGGTGCAAGGGTGGAGGATATAACTAATAGTGTTGACCATTTTACAGACGGAACCTCTGAGGACACAACGTATGTTATTCATGTCGGTACTAATAACGTTTTAAATTCTAGATCGGAAGAGCTGCTGGCTAGGTACAGGGACTTACTAGAGCGACTAAAGGAAAAAACTAATAAGATTGTTTTAACAGGTATACTTCCTCGAATTATCCAACGTAGCGATTTCTACAGCAAGGCGACCTATATCAACAATAACCTAAAGTCTCTTTGCCAACAGGAAGGAGTGCATTTTGCGAATTTTTGGAACAGTTTCTACGGCAGGAGGGACTTGTTCCTCGGAGATGGACTTCATCTTAATGACGTTGGAGCTGCGCGTTTAGGAAGACTATTTCATAATACTGTCTCTTCTTTTCAGGCTGCCGTAACTCGAACGGTCCCAGCGTAATTTCCACAAATTTCCCTGCGCTCGCGAAGGTGTCGCAATTACAAACAATTTGAAGGTTCTATCCTTAAATGCTCGTAGCCTACGAAATAAAATAAACGAATTTTTTTCTTTAATTGCTTGTAAAGACTATGATTTAATTGCGATAAATGAATCGTGGCTTAGCACTGAAACACGTGACTTTGTAGGGGAGTATCAAATTAGAGGTTATAGACTTTTTGTTAAAAACAGAATAGGTAGGCGAGGAGGCGGTGTTATGTTGTATATCAAAGATAATATTGCGAACGTTATAGAAGTAAAGCACACAATTCCAGAACCGACTATAGCAGAACTTAAATTGAACGATTTCAAACTTGTTGTTGCGGTTATATATAGGCCCCCTAATCAAACAGCTGATACGGACGAAGCGTTATATCGTGAACTAAAGAGAATAATAGGTAGTGAGCAGGCTTTAGTTATGGGTGACTTTAATTGCGCCAACGTGAATTACGATACAATGCAGGGAGACGCGGAAGGTAATCGTTTAGTTAATTTTCTCGAGGATAGCTTTCTTATTCAAAAGGTTGGGGAACCTACGAGGTTGGACAGTATTTTAGATTTAGTAATAACTACGGATGATAGGCTAATACTGATCTTCAAGTAATAGAACCGTTAAGCAATAGCGATCACAATATGGTAGAGTTTGTCCTCTCAGTAAGTCACTCGAAACCAGCTAACTCGACTAAAATTCCTAACTTCCAGCACGCAGACTTTTGTAAATTTCGAAATGAATTGTCACACGTCAATTGGGAAAACGTAATGGGGATCTCCAACGCAAAACTAATGTGGGAATCGTTTGAAACAGTATTTAGGACTATAAATGAGGAATGTGTACCGTACAAAATTAAGCGTGCGAAAGTAAACAACAAGCCCTTGTGGTTTACTTCTAGAGTAGGAGACATTATAAAGAGTAGAGATAGGGCTTATAGGCTACATAAGTGCGATAAAGACAATTTGTGGTTACGAAACAACTACATATCTCTAAGGCGTGAAGCGAAAAGTGTAATAAAAAAGTCCAAGCGCGAATTTGAAATCTCCATAGCTCGTGACGGTAAAGAAAACCCCAAGCGATTCTTTCAATACGTCAACAATAGAAATCCAGTAAAAAGTGTCTTGGGGCCGTTGAAAAATGTTAACGGAGAGCTAGTTTCTGAAAACAAGGAAATGGCTACCTTGCTAAACGAATTTTTTACGTCAGTTTTTACTATAGAAGATGTAACGAATATCCCTACGGTCATAGACATAATACCTTTTGATAATGGTAATATTTTGGATAATATTGTGGTTAGTGAAGGGAGGTAATGCGCTATATTGATAAAATGAAAATGCGTAAATCACCGGGCCGGATTCCATATATCCCATACAACTAAAAGAATTAAAAGAAATATTGTTGTGCCGCTAACAAAGATTTTTAATGCGTCTATTTCTGAGGGGTGCGTACCAGATAATTTCAAGTTAGCAAACGTAACACCTATCTTTAAGAAAGGCGATAAAGGTGCGGCGGGAAATTATAGGCCAATCAGTTTAACGTCTGTTGTAGGTAAGCTACTGGAATCAATAATTAGGGATCGTATAGTCGAACACTTAGAATTGCATAACTTGGTTAGAAATACGCAGCACGGTTTTAGGCGAAACAAATCTTGCTTAACTAATCTTTTAGAATTTTTTCAAAGCGTGGTTGAGTTTACGATAGTCATCGGGCGGTTGATGTAGTGTATTTAGATTTTCAAAAAGCGTTTGACACCGTACCGCACAAAAGACTCATTGAAAAACTAAGGCTCATGGAATCAGGGGTGTAGTAATAAATTGGATAGAAGAGTGGTTGCGAGGTAGGAAACAGAGGGTGGTCGTTGATGGAGCGGAGTCGTGTTGGGCTAATGTAGCGAGCGGCGTTCCTCAGGGTTCTGTATTGGGCCCCTTGCTTTTCTTATATATATTAACGATTTAGATGTCGGCCTAGTCAGTACAGTTTCAAAGTTTGCGGATGACACGAAGTTGGGTGGTAGGGCGATTAATGACGAAGATAGAGGTAAAATCCAGGAAGATCTGAATAAAATCGTTGATTGGTCAGTCACATGGCAAATGAGATTTAACGTCGATAAGTGCAAAATTTTACATAGGTTCGCGTAACGGTAATTTTGCGTATAGTATGTCAGGGAAGGAGTTAGCAAGCGTAGAGCAGGAAAAAGATTTAGGAGTTATAGTCACTGGTGATTTAAAAGTAGCGAAACAAAGTACAGCAGCGGTCAATAAAGCGAACAAAGTGTTAGGTTTTATAGCTCGGAATTTTGAGTACAAATCGCGCGATATTATGTTCCTCTTTATAAATCATTAGTTAGACCCCATTTGGAGTACGCGATCCAATTTTGGAATCCGCATATGCGAAAAGATATAGACAAAATCGAAAGAGTTCAAAGACGAGCAACTAAGATGATTCCGTCGCTTAGGTCGAAGTCGTACGAGGATAGGCTTAAGGAGTTAAAATTGACTACACTCGAGACTAGGAGGCTAAGGGGTGATCTAATCCAGGTTTTCAAAATTATGAATGGGTTCGATAACGTAGATAGAGATAGCTTTTTCGAAATATCTCAATATAATAGGACTAGAAATAACGGGTGTAAGTTGACAAGTAGAAGGTTCGAGACAGCAGTTGCAAAAACTTTTTTACGCATAGCTGGAATAGTTTGCCGGTAGAAGTAATTAGTAGCACGTCTATAAACATGTTTAAAAATCGATTAGACGCATATGTTGATAGATTGGGTATAGTTTAAGGTAGTAAAATTAATGCTTTGTGGTTCGGAACCCACGTAAAATTGTAGGTCCCCCCGCCACCACGGAGGACATGCACAATACACAATTACGAACACAGTTAGGTAGACCAGCCATGAGTGGATCCTAGGGTCTTTGTTGGTCTGAAACATTATTATAACATTATTATTTTATATATATATATATATATATATATATATCTATATATATATATATATAATCTTTATCCCGGTCTGTGTGCACAGAGAAAAGTCTGAGCTCTATTCAAAAGACCTCTTGAAGGATCGGAGGTTCGCCAGATATCTTTCATGAGTTTTTATTTATTGTTAAATATATATATATATATATGTTAACCCCTCCGTCTATGACCTTGGGTGGTTCGAGGTTGACGGGGGTAGTAACGGATTTGTTACCTTGGAGTAGCTGATACCGTGTAGGAAATCGCAGTAGTTTCTCTTATACTACTCTCCGATTTCTTCTTGTAGGAGATCAGAGGATTCTGTTTAGCTTACTAAATTCTCTAAGGGTTCCCCGATTCTTCTTGAATCGTTTCGGGAAATTATTTTTCTCTATTTTAAGACTAAGTTCTCTGAAGAAAACAAGGTTCGAAGAAGAACACAAAGATATTCTTTTACTGTAGTTTACTGCTAAAATGTTACAGGTAATGCTCAACCTCTAAGTCAGATCAGACAAATCAGAATCAGAATGAACACTGGAGAAATTCTACATGTTCATATACCTAAAATTTAATTACACCATTATTATTTAATGCTGACATGGTTTGTTTTTTATTCTAAATAAGCTCAATTATTTTGCAAAATATTTAAAGATAAGGTAAATATTTTAGCTGCAGCAATGACTAGACAGATAAGCAAGATATTTGAAGATGAAGCTATATTTTTATTTTAAACCGCATATTGACAGATCTGATGTTATCATGATCTGGCGAGTTAGCTAAAAAGGGAAATTGAAATATGCATTTTATTATGAATTACAATTAAACATGCATATGTGACAAAATTAAGTGCTTCAAATTCAAAATTAAGTGTTAATCAAGACATGACTTCATCTTTTACAACGAAGAGAGAATGTATAAAGAAAATGAACATTGCAGAATTTAACACAATTAAGCTAAATCTAAAAAATGATTAAGTAATTTAAAAAGAAATAATTCATTAATTATTCAGCAAACATAAAATAGAAAGAAATAACTTTTGTCCGAACTTGTGTCAGCCTTAAGCGGATTTGGACTCCATATGCAAAAATGAATATAAGAATATAAGAACATATGAATATGAGAATATATAAATATAGGAATATATGAAGATAAGAATTATTCATGGTTCATTTTCACACACACACACACACACACATATAATATATATATATATATATATACACCTTACCTTACCTTATGAACCTTATGTTGTTTCATGCGTTGGTCTCTCTTCACACGGAGGTCAAGCTAGTGACCCCGCCTCTATGAAGAGGTGTATATATATATATATATATGTATATATATATATATACACATTTCAACTGCAAAGAACACGCAGTATAATTAACGTAAAGAACGACGCTTGTATAGGAGAACAACCCGCGCAAGATGAGGAGGGAGAACGAACAAATGAAAAAATGAGGTAACCACCCTCATCTTGCGCGGAATGTTCTCCTATACAAGCGTCGTTCTTTACGATATATATATATATATATATATAGAAAGGCACAGACAAGAAGGAAAGAAACATCCATCATGTTGGAGAGGGACTATATTTTGTACAATGCAACGTTTCAAGCACAAACTATGCTCATCTTCAGGCAAAAAATTCTAAAAAGTTAAAAACAGAATATTAAAAACCATAATGACAAATATAAAATACAAAATAATGTAGGGAAAAACCCAAACTAAAAATTCACAAGCTTTTAAAACACTAAAAATGAAAGTCACACACTAAAAAGAACATAATGAATGACAATGAATGACAATTATAAAATACAAAATAATGTAAGGAGAAAACCCAAACTAAAAAATTCACAAGCTTTTAAAGCACTAAAAATGAAAGTCACACACTAAAAAGAACACACCTTAAGTCTAAGTAGCACAGATTCCGAAGCAAAACTAATACAAACAGAAGCATCTAAAAACAAGTAGAGGTTGGTTGTTAAAAATGTTCAGTTAAGACGGAGGGGAACGGATGAATTATCAGAATTGAGCGAAGGGGAGAGAGTTTTAATATATAATGATTCTAAAAGTCTTAAAGTTTGCTCACACGGAGCGGAATTTAAAATGTTAAAATTAGCTAAAGTTATATCCACTTTGCATTGAATAACATGGCTGCGTATAGCTGAAGCTTCTTTAGTTCTCAGTGGTTTGTTAGTTCTATGGCTTATGCCCATGTTAGCACAGAAACGCGACTCGAGGCTCCGCACAATGCTACCAATATAGCTCCGATCACATCGGGGACACTTGAATTCATATACAACAGCACTGCGCAGAGCATCCGATACACGGTCTTTTACATTAAAAAATGAGCCAATAGAACGACGGTTAACAAGTACTAGTTTAAAATCTATTTGACAACAAAATTTACTAAGAAGTGGCATAAGGTTATTGCGGCAATATGAATTCAGATATCCCATTTCTGGGAGTACAAGATAATGTACATCTTTAGAACATTAAAATTAGACATTTTTGGTTTATAAATGTTAGCTAAAAATCTATTGATAGCGTTTTCTACGATCTGCAAAGGATAACCATTATTCACAAAATATTTTCTTAAAAAAACAAATTCATTATGCAAAGACTGATAATTAGAACATAAATTATACGCTCGGTTAAGTAGGGTGTTAACAGATGCCAGCTTGTATTTAAAATTACAGTAACTTAAAAATTGAGTCCAAGACCGGTGAACGTCTTCTTTCGAAACACTGAAGTAATAATAGAGTCACTCTCCCTGCTAATCAGTAAATCCAAAAAAGGCAGCTTGGAATCTGATTCTTCCTCCAGAGTAAACTTTATGTTTGGGTGTAAGTTATTTAAAAAAGTAAAAAATTGATGAGCACTGTTAGCATCAATAAAAACTGCAAAAATATCATCAACATATCGTCTATAAAAAATAGGCCTTATAGGGGGAGGAGGTTGGGTAAACATTTTAGTTTCTAAAAAAGTCATAAAAAAATCTGCAGCCAATGGGCCGATCGGAGATCCCATGCCCACGCCATCAGTCTGCTGGTATACATTTAAATGTAAAAGTACTACCTTTAAGAGTTAGCTCTAACATGGAATTAAGGTCATTTTTATCAAAACTTTGAAATTTGGGGGAATTACTGAAACCTTGTCAAGGATAATTTTACGAGTTTCGTCCACAGGGATATTGGTAAACAGGGAACTAATGTCAAAACATACCAAGTAATGGTTTGAGTTAAATTTTTTATCAAGAAGGACGCGGAATCAGAAATAGTATACTCATTTTTGGAGCAGCAGCCATGACTCCTTCAAAAGCATGTTGTGAAACTACCTTTTTGTGCGCCGTCGTGAAGAAGCTAAATTAAAAGGATCAGCAACTGCTAATGATTGTTACAGCGTTGTTGTAAAAGATATTGAAGACATTTGGATGAAATTTTCTTTTCCTAGGATTAACACCAAAGGTTTTTATCTTAACGTCAGTCGACTAATAGAAGAAGCCTCAAAATTGAACAATGTGCCGTTACATCGAAGAAATAAAAGAATAGAATAGAATAGAATAACCTTTATTAATAATAATAAAATAAATAAATTTTTTCAATTTACAATGACATGAATAATTGTGAAGCTCGACTATTTATTTTATTTAATTTCTCCCTTTAGCTTTAGGCTTTACTGGGCTCTTATTAAAAATAAGAAGCTAGTTGTTATAAATTAATAATGATAAATAAATAAATAAGTAAATAAGTATTAGTAATAGTTAAAACATGTATTACAATATTAAACAATATTAATGGACAATATTAAACAATATTAATAGACAATATTAAACAATATTAGTGGACATTAATCTTAGATTTTTGTTAGTATGCCATTATTAATCGGGATTTCAACTTGGTTTTAAACAAATTTACATTCACACTATTTTTTATATCGGCATGCAAGTCATTCCATAGTTTCAATCCAATGAAAATGGGTAGTTTTTGAGATGAAGACAATCTAAATTGAGGTATAACAAGCTTTGATCTATTTCTGGTCTGATACGAGTGGATTTCTTGATGAGTTACAAAATATCTATTTACCCATTGCAAATTAATGATTTTGTTCTTACCCTTGTAAATAAAAATAGAATGTGCCAGTTTGGTTATATCGTTGAGCTTTAGTAGGTTTATCTCTTTAAATAATGCACTAGAGTGATCAAGGAAATCAGCATCAGATAATAACCTTATCGCTCGTTTTTGGATGACAAAGATACCATTTAATGCGTTGTTAGCGGAGTTTTCCCAAACAAGGGTGCAGTATGTTATATAAGGAAGAACAAGAGTATGATGAAGAGTCAATAAAACTTGTTTAGGGACTACATTTCTAAGTTTAAACATTATAGCAACGCTCCTTGAAATCTTTTTCGTGATATAATTTACATGATCACTCCATTGCAAATTCTTATCTAGCATTACACCAAGAAATTTGGTTACAGTACACTGCTTTATGGCGATTTCTTTAACATTAAGTTCATCAAGATATACATTTATTTTATTAGTAAAAATCATGAAATTTGTTTTACTGGTATTTAGGAAGAGTTTATTGGTGGTCAACCATTTCATTACACTGATGAATTCTGAATGAAATATATTCTTAGCTGTATTAACATCTTTGCAAGAAAAAGAGACAGTTGTATCATCTGCAAACATTATGAAGTTCAGTATATCAGATGAACGTGGAAGGTCATTTATATATAATAAAAATAACAGTGGACCCAGAACTGAGCCCTGTGGCACACCATGTTTGACAAGCGTTTTAGTTGAGCAAACCTTATTTACTGATACAAAATGATATCTATTGGACAATATAATTTAAGTAGAATATAATGAAATGTTTGATATATCTTCTTGCGAATGCTATGATAAGGGAATTGATAGGAAATCTTGCAAATGTAAGGATAAAATACAAATTGCAGAATGGGCGTCTTTTGTGGGTCAAAAACAAAGAAAAAATCAGTTAGGACCAATTGATCGCATAGCTAGTTCAACAAAGAAGGAAAATATATATTGACAAAACCGTCAACTAAAAGCACAAGAAGAAATGACTGAAGCCACCAATGTTTTGCTATCGCAATTTATAGAAAATACTGATTTTTTCTTTGTTTTTGACCCACAAAAGACGCCCATTCTGCAATTTGTATTTTATCCTTACACTTGCAAGATTTCCTATCAATTCCCTTATCATAGCATTCGCAAGAAGATATATCAAACATTTCATTATATTCTACTTAAATTATATTGTCCAATAGATATCATTCAGAGAGTCAGGATGTAGATTATGAGGCCGATTTAGAATTGACTGAGAATATTCAGAACAGGCACTCCTATAAAAACCTAGCATTAACAGCAGATTCTTATCGTATAAGTGGTAGAGCTGCAGCTGCAATAGTCAATACAGCTTTAAAAGATCTATGGAAAAACTATACACGCTTACAACATGGTATCGTATGCGGTACCTTATTTCTTGATTAAATATAAATTATTAATTAATTGAATTAAATATCTATACAAAATTGCCTCGGGATTGACGACAGAGCCTATTGGGAATGAAATGATTGCCATACGTACGTAGAACCCATATGTAGACACTGGGCCTGCATGACAACAAGAAAACCAAATTTATTATCTCGTGTTCAAACTTTTCCACTACCACCTCATGAGAATTACATCGAGAAACGAGTCAACGACCTTTGCTAAATCAGCAAATAATAAAAATACGAAGATTATATTATATCGGCTCGCTCGGAGCTGCTTATGTTACAGCAATGCTTTAGGCAAGGAAGATGTGCTTTGTCTTGCTATAAGTTCTGAGTGAATCCTCTTGATATAAAACTTAATAACGATAAGAAGGATAGGCCTATTCCTTCAGGTGTTTAAATAGTGACTGCCTATATTAGTTACAGCGAGTCAACTCATTGTGTAGCTCCATCGTACCACGGCCTTACATCGAAACAAGCGAGGCCCAACGAAATAATAAGGTAAGGTAATTCCTTTCTTTACCATTAGGCAGCGCAAATACCGAAGGCAAATAAACAAAGAGGTCCTTTGAAGACCTACATATACATAACTCTCTAACAAAAAAACATAGGGCTTTTGTCGTTAACTCTCCACTGAAGTCTGCTGGAAATTTCCACCGGATGAGGGTATCAGGCAATCAACCCATAGCCTTATATAGTTTTTTTCACATGGTGGCCCATGTAACTGGGGAACAGATCCCTTTACTTTTACACTAACACAAACTTTACCTTTACATTAACTGTAAACAAAGGCTTGTTCATTTAACAGGCTTAACTTATTTTAGGTCCTATAAGAATAGGCCAAATTTCAACATAAGCCTGTTTAGTAGGCTCACATCACATTAAGCCTATTTAATAGGTCCTACTCTTCAAACTCAAAACAAAGCCTTGTTCATTTAACAGGCGTAACTCATTTTAAGTCCTATAAAAATAGGCAAATTTCAACCTAAGCCTATTTAGTAGGCCAACCTCACTTTATCTTACCTAATAGGCCTAACATACTCATACACTAAAGACCCACTTCAAACACTAGAATTTGCAATTAAATATACAAGAAGCCTACCTCACAAAGTAGGCCCTACTCTTTACACTGGAGGCCTATCCTAAGTCAAAACACTAAATTTATAATTCAACCTGTGGTGTACGTTATAAAATTTATTTTAAGCAATTTAACTTACTCATAAGACTCATTAACATCGCAAAATTAAACGCAGAACTGTAACATCACAAAATTCAACTCAGAACTGTAACATCACAAAATTTAACTCAGAACTTTAACATCACAAAGACCTAAAGCAATTGCACGAATTCAAACCTACACCCACCTAACACACCTATTATAATGGCAGCCATACACGCTCCATCTTTTCGTCCGCATTCCATGTTCAAGCATAAAATGACGCGATGCTTGACAGCGTGTGGGAGCATTCAAGCTCCATGTTCAATGAAACGCTTTGCTTGAAAGATATCAGACATGGTCTGATATTTTTGGGCGGAGCCGAGCTTCGCATCAAGCATCGTAATTCGTGTATGGGCATTATGGTTTTCTTTTCAGTTAGAACCAAGACTTCGTTAGTGGCGGTTGTGCATATTTCAGTGTCTCAATTATATTTATTGTAAAAAATCAGACTTGAGATCGTTTAATATATATATATATATATATATATATATATATATATATATATAATATATATATATATATATATTATATTCCTTTTTAGGAAGGCGATGAAGATTTGCAACTCTCTACGTATACACCGACACCAGGAGAAGAAGTGAGCGATACCTAGTCCTATTGATCCGCCGGCCAATTTGCCCACAAGAAACATTCGAAAACGAAAAACATGCTGCAAAAGTGACATGGTGTTGGATTTAGTCGCACAAAGATTAAATACTACAGAAGGAACATTTAATTGCTTTGCTAAATATGTTGATCATGCATTAAAGGAATTGCCACAAGAAGCAGCGACAATAGCTATGAAGCTAATCAACGATGTTTTGTTTGAAACGAGGATAGGTCGGTTAAGTGATGATCATAGAATATTAGAAGAAAGACGTCACCAACAAACTTTATTTGTCCCTGCCATTTCAAGCACTCCACACAGCCCCGCATTTGTACAATATATGTCAGCACATGCATGAACCTCCAACAACCAAGAGGACAATTTGTCTCAATACTTTACAAACTTTCAGGGAAGCAGTTTCAATTAATTAAGCAGCAGCACACACACACACACACACACACACACACACACACACACACACACACACACCTAACATACATGTATTCTTTAATAAAACTTACCTTTAAATAATCTTTGTTTAGAACCTTATAAATTGCTTTGCACGTATCCGAGATAATGATTCCAAGTGCTTGGGCTGATATAATAGTAGTAAATTTTAAATCTTCGTATGAACGTCCTGTGGCCAGAAAGCGTAGTGTTGCACTCAAACGCTCATGAGGTGTTATTGCCTATCTCATTACAGTAGTCTGTCTTTGCAGTAATGGAGTCACTAAAGATAACAGTTCCCAAGAAGTAGTTTCATCCATACGTGAATAGTTAAACCAGTCTTCCGGATGTAAAGTTAATTCTGCCAATAAGTTTGTGTGAGAAAACTGTTCCCGTTTTAATAGCCACTTTTTGATCCACGTTGATCTTTTTCTCTTGTTTTTTCTCAATATTACAGCGACCGCCACTGCTATTAGATTAAGCGAATCGGAATCCAGTGTCATGTTGCCTTTAAAACAGCTAATACGAAAATAACATAAAATGGCAAGCAAGATTGAAACGTGTGTGGGCGATTTCACGTTCAAGCAATGCGCACATTTTATGCTTGAACATGGAACGCGGACGAAAAGATGGAGCGTGTATGGCCGCCTTAATCCTATTTGACATATAGGCGTAATCTATTTTAACTCCTATTTGACATATAGACGCAACCTATTTTAAGTCCTATTTGACATATAGGCACAACCTATTCTAAGTCCTATTTGAGATATAGGCGCAACCTATTCCAAGTCCTATTTGACATATAGGCGCAACCTATTCCAAGTCCTATTTGACATATAGGCGCAACCTATTCCAAGTCCTATTTGACATATAGGCGCAACCTATTCCAAGTCCTATTTGACATATAGGCATAAAACAAACAAGGCTTGACATATAAGGGTCTCAAATGCAACATTTGAGGATCTTTACTCAGCCAAATTGGTTAACCTAACACAATACTCGAAAATAAAACCCTACAACAAAATATACATTTACACACATACATACAGTATATAAATATATACATACAACTCCAAGCATCCAATTCTTCTTTTAAGGAAGAATCACTCAAAAGATTTCATTAACAGACACATACATTCCTTGCAAACAGATTGGATTCCTTCAAAACTCCAAACCTTCCAGACCTATCTGTTGGACACAACATTTACTTGATCAATCATAACTACAGGTATCGACTTCACTGGAGTGGTGAATCCAAGTTTTGAAGACCAACTGGATTCAGAGGAATGCAAAAAATACACACACACACACACACACACACAAACACAGACACACACACACACACACACACACACACACTGTACTCTTTCCATTTGTCACAAACAACAACTTGTCTGAACATAACCAAGGATCGGAGAGTAAAAGCTTTTCTTGCTGCGCTCTGGTTCTGTGCACATAATTTTGTGCCAAAAATTATATGGTTAGACAGTGGCACACACAAACAAACTACTCTAAAGGGTTTTATGGCCTACTTTGGCCATAGCCCAAACTACTCTACTCTAAAGGGTTTTATGGCCTACTTTGGCCATAGCCCAAATTACTCTAATCTAAAGGGTTTTGTGGCCTACTTTGGCCATAGCCCAAACTACTCTACTCTAAAGGGTTTTATGGCCTACTTTGGCCATAGCACAAACTACTCTACTCTAAAGGGTTTTATGGCCTACTTTGGCCATAGCCCAAAATACTATTTCAAGGGAATGATGGCCTACCTTGGCCATAGCCCAAACAATTCAACAAAGGGTTGATGGCCTACCTTGGCTATAGCCCAAATTATTCAAGGTGTTCATGGCCTACCTTGGCCATAGCCCAACATATTCAACAAAGGGTTGATGGCCTACCTTGGCCATAGCCCAACATATTCAACAAGGGGCTGATGGCGTACCTTGGCCATAGCCCAAATTATTCAACAAGGGGTTGATGGCCTACCTTGGCCATATCCTAACATAATGAACAAAGAGTTGATGGCCTACTTTGACCATAGCCCAACCTATTCAAAAAAGGGTCTTGTGGCCTCCCTTGGCCAGAGACCAAACTACAAAAGGGGTCATGTGGCCAAACAACAACGGTCTTATGGCCTACCTTGGCCATGGGCCAAACTACAAAAAGGGTCTTGTGGCCTCCCTTGGCCATGGGCTAAACAACAAGGGTCGTATGGCCTCCCTTGGCCATGGGCCAAACAACAAGGGTCTTATGGCCTCCCTTGGTCATAGGCCAAACAACAACAGTCTTATGGCCTCCCCTGGCCATAGGCTAAACAACAACGGTCTTATCGCCTCCCTTGGCCATAGGCCAAATAACAACGGTCTTCTGGCCTCCCTTGGCCAGAGACCAAACTACAAAAAGGGTCTTGTGGCCTCCCTTGGCCAGAGACCAAACTACAAAAGGGGTCTTGTGGCCTCCCTTGGCCAGATACCAAACTACAAAAGGGGTCTTGTGGCCTCCCTTGGCCATGGGCCAAAGAAAAGGGTCTTATGGCCTCCTTTGGCCACGGGCGAAATAACAACGGTCTTATGGCCTACCTTGGCCATGGGCCAAACTACAAAAAGGGTCTTGTGGCCTCCCTTGGCCATGGGCCAAACAAAACGGCCTTATGTCCTCCCTTGGCCATGGGCCAAAGAACAACGGTCTTATGGCCTCCCATGGCCAGAGACCAAACAACACAAAAACAGTACAGGATTCAAAGCCCCAAGCCCTCCAGATCTACCTGTGGAGGAGTAACATTTACTCTACTAAAACTACAGATATTTACTAGTCTGAAGTGGTAAGAGGTTTGAATACAGTACAAACTCTTTTAACCAAACAACACAACATGGAAGTACAGTACATTTCAATTAACTCACCAACGTAGAAGTCACTTCAAAACATAAATCGTTAACAAAACAAAACATGACAAAACTCCAAAGCAACATTAGTAAACCAGCATTTAAAAACTGGTGACTTATAAACTTTACACAAATTGAGCAAAGTTAAAATGTTTAATAACTTTACTTTAATTCCATAAATTTCCTATACCTAAGGGGAGTCAAACTGATTGATATAACTTTAACTAAACTTGAGAAGTTG
This sequence comes from Bathynomus jamesi, assembly GCA_023014485.1. Classification (NCBI taxonomy): domain Eukaryota; kingdom Metazoa; phylum Arthropoda; class Malacostraca; order Isopoda; family Cirolanidae; genus Bathynomus; species Bathynomus jamesi. Next base: position 975,535 of record JAJOZX010001083.1, read on the forward strand.
GCCTCTTGAACTTTTATATTTAAATAGGTCTTGAGTAACCTTTCTCTTCCTAAATTCCTACTTCATTCTTTTTAATCCATTTTACATGTTTTTACGCAGTTTATCCAAAATTTTAATCTACAGGGTGTCCCATAAGTCCGGCATCATAGGAGAAATTCATATTTTTCTATTTCTACAAACCAAAATTCATATTTTTCTCTTTCTCGAGGCCATAATATCTGTGAGCAAGGAAGAACGAATCCAGATAATTCTACTCATAGGAAATCGGAGTCAAAGAGAGGCCGCTGCTGAATTTAACAGACTGCATCCAGACCGCGAGCCAATAACACAGAGTTGTGTTAGCACACTTGTTGCAAAGTTTAAGGAAACAGGATCCATAGAAGATAAACCACGCAGTGGACCTTCAAGGAGGTCCACTGACGATGATACAGCGACTGCTATCCTTTGCTCATTTTAACAGAAGTCCCAATAAGTCTCTTCGGCGATTGTCCGCCGAGACAGGAGTGTCGAAAAGTAGCATCCATCGCATTCTTCAGGCTCACAAATGGCATCCATATAAACTTCAGATTCTACAGAAATTAGGCGAAGATGATTCCGACCGGCGGATGGAATTTTGTGAATGGGCTACGGAACAATATGCTCGGAATGCCAATTTCCCGTCCACCATTCTGTTCAGTGACGAGGCTGTTTTTTATGGAAATGGTGAGGTAAATCGACAGAACACCAGCTACTGGTCTCAAAACAACCCTCACTGGTATACCTCTTTAAAGGAACAATGTGCATCTCGGGTGATGGTATGGTGTGTCATTTGGAAGGATCGCATCATAAGCCCCCTCTTTTTCGATGAACATGTCACTGGGGGCACCTACCTACGTATGCTCAAGGAAGAAGCATTTCCCAGTGTCTTGAACGAAGAAGGAAATTTCCCAACATGGTTCCAGCAAGACGGCGCTCCTGCACATTACAGCACCCAAGTAAAGGAATACCTGTACCAACAATTCCCTGGTCATTGGATAGGACGTCGAGGGCCTGTGGAATGGCCAGCTAGAAGCCCGGATCTCACGCCACTAGATTTTTATTTCTCGGGCCAATTGAAAGCGCTGGTATACGCAGAGAAAATTAAGAGTGTTGAACATTTGCGGCAGCGCATTATTGGGGCATGTAACACCATTACTCCTGACATCATTCACCGTGTGCTTTCTGACTGGGTATCACGTCTGAATTTGTGTATTGAAAACAATGGTGGACATATTGAGCACGTTCTGTAAATAAAAGCTTTTGTTTTGCCTTTTTTTTATTATTTTTCCTATGATGCCGGACTTATGGGACACCCTGTATAACATAAAATTTTTTCTCCGCCCACCCCCCCAGTATATGGTAAAACTATACACGCTTACAACATGGTATCGTCCGTGGTACATTTATTTCTTAATTAAATATAAATTATTAATTAATTGAATTAAACATCTATACAAAATTGCCTCGGGATTGGCGACAGAGCCTATTGGGAATAAAATGATTGCCATACGTACATAGAACCCATATATAGGCATCGGGCCTGGATGACAACAAGAAAACCAAATTTATGATCTCGAGTTCAAATTTTCCACTACGAACTCATGAGAATTACATCGAGAAACGAGTCAACGACCTTTGCTAAATCAGAAAATAATAAAAATACGAAGATTATATTATATCGGCTCGCTCGGAGCTGCTTATGTTACAGAAATGCTTTAAGCAAGGAAGATGTGCTTTGTCTTCCTATAAGTCCTGAATGAATCCCCTTGATATAAATCTTAATAACTATAAGAAGGATAGGCCTATTCCTTCAGGTGTTTAAATAGTGACTGCCTATATTAGTTACATCGAGTCAACTCATTGTGTAGCTCCATCGTACCACGGCCTTACATCGAAACAAGCGAGGCCCAACGAAATAATGAGGTAAGGCAATTCCTTTCTTTACCATTAGGCAGCGCAAATACCGAAGGCAAATAAACAAAGAGGTCCTTTGAAGACCTACATATACATAACTCTCTAACGATAAAACATAGGGCTTTTGTCGTTAACTCCCCACTGAAGTCTGCTGGAAATTTCCAACGGATGAGGGTATCAGGCAATCAACCCATAGCCCTATATAGTTTTTTCACAGGATCCTTAACCACACCAACATGCGTGACAGAAAGAAGTTAGAAAGAGAAGGAAATCGCATGGGTGAAACAAATACTTTTATGTCTAAATCCGAAAATCTGAAGATGAAGCGCATTGGATTTGATGGAAGGAAAGATAACACATTAACTTAAAGTGGAAAGATAAAAGAAGAACACTATGTTTTTGTGAAAGAACCTGGAAGCATGTATGTAGACCATGTCACACCAGACAATGGAAATGCTCGCTGCATAGCAGAAGAGTTGATAACTATTATTACAGACTCGAACAGCACAGATACTATCAAAGCTTTACTGTGTGATGGGATTCCTGTAAATACAGGAAAAATTGGTGGAGCCATAAAACTGGTTGAAATTCATCTTAACAGACCAGTGCAGTGGTTGGTGTGCCTGTCGCATTTGAATGAGCTGCCTTTTATGCACGTCTACAAAGCCATTGATGGTAAAACAGCAGGTCCAAATACTTTTGTGGGTTCAATTGGGAATAAACTGAAAACAGATTTAACAAAATTGGAGGTAGTCAAATATGCGCGCGTAAAGGGAAACATTAAAGAAATTCTAGCAAAGACCACAAAAAATTTCATAATGGGGATTCCCCCCTTAATATGTTTGTTAATAAACATTATTTTTTATATTTCAGGACACTGGCGTTCCGGAAAATCCTCTTGGACAGGGACATGGGCATGAAGGAGCCGTTAGCCACTGGAGTGAGACGCATCAAACTACCACTACTCAACTTCAATGCCACAGAGTACTTTGAAATGATAGACTGGAAGAACGAAAGATTTGAGCCACCTATTACGAGGAATATTTCACGCGATGATATTGCGCGGTATATAGAGAATCCTCTTCATTTTATATGGAAAGACTTATTTATCCATGTCACAGCCAGGCAGTCGAACGAGTAGTCTGCCTCGTGACGGAAGCGTCTAATGCTGTCGCCGGCGTCACTGAACGAGATGGGTGGATCAGAGCTCGAATCGAATCCCGAGATCTAATGCCCTGCTTCAGCACCAAAAATCAATACGAAACCCTAAAACAAGATATAAAATTTTTTTTAACCGGTTAAAATTACAGTGCGTACTTTATATTTTCACTTTAATTTGTTACATGTATCTTTAAAAATTCATTTCTTTAGCTAATTTTCTGAAACTTTGTGCTCAGTATGCACATTTGAAACATAACTATATCCTCAAATGACTTTAATGTACTCTTTATTATCGAAGTACGTGTCTTTGCTTCACCCAAGCGTTTTGAAATTTAATTTAAAAAAACTGAAAATAAAAATGGCGAAATTTTAGTAATTTTGCCAATTTTTAAAAACTTTGAGTTCAGTGTGCACAATTTAATTATAGCCGTACGATTACAAAAATTTCACACTACGTTTCACATAAATACGCAACTTTCCCGACCCCAAGCATTTTGAAATTCCAAACAAAATTTTTTTCACTCCACCCTACTGCCCAAGTTTGAATGGAAGGCCCATTGGAATGAGTAAGAAACATATGAAATAAAATTTCCTAATGATATTGAAAATTTCTTCCCTTTTGATGTGATAAGGAACAATGAAAAAGTGAATTGAATTTTAGCACATTTATTATGCCTCTAATTTTTTCTTCTGAATATATTGTTGTACTTAATTAATTTTCCTAATAATGTACATTATTAAATAAAATATACGTTAATAAAGATTTATGTCATCAAAAAACCTGAATGTAGAGTAAGTCTCGTATAAATAGAATATTCTTCAATATAGGTCAAAAAGTGAAAAATTGTGCCAGGGGTAGGGCGAAAATAATTTATGAGAGGGTTCCTGTGTTCCACTCAAACCCCTCATAATATGTACCTTTTCAATATAAAATTTCGACCCGGCCTAAAATATATATATACACAAACATATTTACTGTATACAACTATATGGTTCAGACGTCCAGACACTCAACCAGCATGACAGGCTGCCGACGAGGGACGAGAGAAGTTGGTATTATGCGAAGTGTTATGACAGCGAGAACATCGAGAATCTCCTCCTTTTTGTATTTTATTTTAGGTTACCTACCTTTCGAGGGTCTAGCCCTGGCCCTCACCTACATATATACAATTCATATATATATATATATAAGAAGTTTTGTTTTTCTATACAAACCTATATGCAAATTCATCCACATACATACAATTCACACATTTTTTTTCTTTAATTTACCGCTGATTCGTACATTGAGAAAGTGGTACATATCTCAGTGGGGCAGTGGGTGGGTGGTGTTACTGAGTTGGGGATGGTAGACTAGTGGGGGTAAGTAAGGTTCAGTTGCTGGAGAGTGGGTAGGAGGGGTATAATCTTAGACACGATGAAGCAGATGGGAATGAGTGAGGAAAAGGAAAATCGCTTCTCCTGAAAAATGGGGGCCTTCGGCGAGTATGGGTTGTAGACGCTCGGGTATGGGAATTTTAGACAAGAGAGGGAAACACCTGCGACGAAGAGCGGGCAGGTTTGGGCATTCGACCAGGAGATGTACGACAGTGATAGGGATATGGCAGATAGGGCAGAGCGGGGCTGGCGATTTAGCCATAAGGTGACCATGAGTAATGCGTGTGTCCTATGCGGAGACGGGCTAGAATCACTTCTTTATGGCGGGACCGGTGGAATGAGGAGGCCTAGTATCCTAATTGCGGTTTGATCTTGTGGAGTTTGTTTTGTGTGGCCTGGTCCCATTCCCGTTGTCAGATGGAGCGGAAGTGGGAGCGAAGAGTCGGGAAGAAGTCGGAGAAAGGGAGGGGCCGGGGGGATGCCGGCAGTAAGCCGGTCGTCTTTGCCGTGCGGTCCGCCTCCTCGTTACCCTGGATGCCGTCATGTGCCGGGACACAGCAGAAGGCGATTGTCTTGTGTCAGAAGGCTGTTAAAAAGTGGAAGGTTTGTTTGATGGTACAAACGAGCGGATGAGGGGGGTTAAATCTCTCTAGGGAGAGAAGTGCGCCTTGGGAATCTGAATAAATGACGAAGTTGCTGGCAGAGTGGGTGGCACAATATTGAGGGCCTCTATAATCGCGAAGAGTTCTGCTGAGAAAACGGAGGCCTCGCGGGGCAGGCTGACTCCTCGAGAAAGCGGCTGAACCAATATTACCGCTGAGGCGGCCGTGCCAGCCTCCGAGCGGGAACCATCTGTATAAATGGGGACTGTGTCTAGGTATTGGGTTGCGTGTTCTCGGAAGAGTGACCTGTACTGTAGCGCTCGTGGTAGTCTTTGGTAGGGCACACAGGTCCCTGCCAAACTTGATAGGGGTGAGGAGCCAGGGGGTGTAGGATGCTGTATGAAATGGGGGTAACTGAGGGGGCGGGCATGTTGCAAAGATCAAGGCAAGAACGGACCTCTTCAGTGAAGTGCCACCTCCGTCCCTGCGGTGGGAGTTTAGAAATCGCTGCGCATAGAAGCAAGAGGGTAGTTTCTTTGCACGGAGGTATGTCCTCATGAGTAGCAGACCCCGTCGGAGGTCGAGAAGGAGGTAATTGCAATCCACTTGGAGGCTGGAGGCTGGGGAAGAGCGGATGGCACCGGTGGCGAGGCGGAGGCCCCTATTAAGGACCGGGTCCAAGATACGAAGCAGACGTTGGAGGCTGAACAGTATACTACACTGTCATAGTCCAGCTTCGACTGCACCATGGAAGTGTAAAGGCGAAGAAGAGAGCGTCGGTCTGCGCCCCATGTGGTGTGGGAGAAGTGAGCTAGGAGAGCGAGGGGACGTTGGAGGGAACGCTTCAGGTGTTTGAGATTGGGAACCCAGTTGAGACGTCGGTCTAGAGTCACGCCCAGAAATCGCGTGGAGGGTACCACCTCAAGAGGATTGCCGTATAACGTGACAGAGGGAACCGGAAGGGTTGCGGGCCTTCTTCTGCTGAAGAGCATACACTTGGTCTTGGGGGTGGAGAGGCGGAACCCCAGCGACGTTGCCCACCTTTCCACCCGGTAGATGGCAAGCTGAATTTGCCGTTGAATGAGGGACGTCTCCCGCTCTGAGAAGTAGATCGCAAGATCATCCGCGTAGATGGAAGAACGGATGGTGGGTGGAAGGCATTTTGAGACTGTGTCCATGACGATGGAAAAGCATAGAACACTGAGGATGCTTCCCTGTGGGACCCCGTCCTCCTGCACGAAGGTGTCTGAGAGGACTGAGCCTACCCGAACTTTAAAGATTCGGGAGGAAAGGAAGCCCTTGATGAAGGTCGGCATGGTTCCGACGAGACCTAGATTTTGGAGCTGACTAAGGATTATTGTCCGAAGGGTGGTGTTGTAGGCCTTCTGAATGTAAAAAAAAATTGATAGGACGAACTGTCCACTGTCGAAGGCATTCTGTATGGATCGGCTGAGGAGCAGGAGGGGATCAGTGGTGGAGCGAAATTGTCTGAAGCCGGACTGGGTAGCCGGGAAGGAATTACTATTTTCAAGGAAGAACGATAGTCACGTAGCAACCAATTTTTCGAAGATTTTGCAGTCACAACACGTTAGGGCGATTGGTCTGTAGTTTGTGGGATCGAGGGAATCTTTGCCGGGATTGGGGATAGGGATTACGTGGGCCTCCCTCCACCTGGAAGGGAAGGCGACCTCTATCCATATGCGGTTGTATAGGTCTAGTAAGAAAATTTGTAAGGTAGGGTGGATGTGCTGGATCATGCTGTACGGGATACCGTCCGGTCCGGGACAAGGGGATCGTCGAGAGGCCAGTGCCGCCCGTAGTTCACGCATGGTGAACAACGGGTTGTAGGTGCTGTCGAGGAACTTTGAAGAGGAGCTGTTGTTAGGGGTGGGTACGAGGGAGCTAAATGCGGAGGAAGAAACGGCGGCGAAAGTAGAAGCTAAGTGGTTTGCCACCGATTTGGCTCGTATAGGAGTCCGTCGTTAGTCCGGAGGACTGGGGACCGGGAGGGGACATGTCGCCTCTCGACACACCGTACATTCTTTCAGATGGTAGCCGAAGATGTGGTGGTGGTGACGCCGGATACAAAGGCACGCCAAGAAGCTCGGCGCGCTGTCTTCATTGTACGGCGGGCGATGGCCCTGGTCCGCTGCATCTCCGTACGATGGATGGGGAGTAGCGTACGGTAGAAGCGTCGAGTAGCCTTCTTCTTGGCGCGTATGGCCTCCGTGCACTCTGGGGTCTACCAAAGTACCCGTCGGGTGCGGGGGGGTAGGCGGAGGATCGCGGGATGTTAGTGCAAGCAGCCGCTACAACGATTAACTCGAAGTATGCGATGCACTCGTCGGAGGATAGGAAGTGGGCAGTCGTAAGGGTTGTATATGTATCATCGTGGAAGCGGGACCAATTAGCTTTGCCAGTAATCCATTTCTCCGGTACCCGAACGATCTGGTCGGGTCAGTTGAGCGTGAGTTGAACAGGAAAATGGTCACTTCCATAATCCTCTTGGAGGACTTGCTATGTGAAATCTTGGAGGGCATCGGTCGAAACGAAGGACAGGTCTATGCAGGATGGAGTGCAGGTGGTAGCATGGTAGAATGTAGGAGAACCATCATTGAGGCACTCGAAGGAGAGCTCGGCCATGATACTAATCAGGGTCGGGGCTATATAGGTGGAGTGTGTGTGTCCCCACAATGGGTGGCGACTATTGAAATCACCCAGTAATAGGAAGGGCCTGGGGAGTTGTATCACCTCTACCAAGTCATCGCGGGAGACTTGAGTGTGGGGAGGGAGGTATATCACCTGTAAAGGGGATCGGATAGAGATATTGTGGAAGGGGACTGCGTGGCGTATAAAAATGGCAGCTCCCCTTCGAGTGCAAGTAGGAGACGGGGTGGTGATGTAGGAATAACTAGTAGGGCAGGGCATGGGCCTGGTCCCAAGGATTAGCTCCTGAAGACATACACACACCGGACTGGGAGTGGCAATCAAGGAATTAAAGCCTTCGTAGTTCGCGAATATTCCTCTGCAGTTCCAGTGTACTATTGTAGTTTTCGGGGGATCCATTATTTGATGATGGGGGATGGGTAAAGGTATAGGTGCTAGGAGGTTGGAGTGTGAAGGGAGATCTGTGGTTCGCGAAGGCGAAGGTTGGGTCAGGAGCATGGCTGGCTATCTGCCGTTCACCAGAGAAGGAAACGGTTGGCCAATCGACCTCCGCGGAGATTGCGGGGTCGAGTCGGCCGAGCGAGACCGGAGGCGTGGATCACAGCAGCTAGGATAACGTCGTGGGCTCAGAGGGCAAGAAGTTTCTTGGTGGGCTTCTGTGTTCGAGCCAGGAGGGGGCGCTTTATTTTCCAAAGTGGTACCTCCCCGCCCGTCTGGGGTCACACGGCAGACCGTGGGTGGCGATAGGTGGTACCAGAAGGACCGGGCATGTGGGAGGGAGGACGTGCTCTGGGTGGCTAACAGGGAAGGGGTCGGAGATGTTGGGAGAGAAGGTACTGTGGGAGTGGAAGGAAATGAACCAGTGTTCTCGTGGAGCGGTGGAAAAAATGGCACCAGGAGGCAAGGGCAGATCCATAAGACTCATGGGTGCCGCCGAGCTCCCCTCGGCCACACCATGTAGCTGCGCCAGAGCCGCATTCACTGGATCCTCGGAGTAGAGAATGTTGTCCAGATTGGATCTCGTCGTGGGGGGCGGGTCATGTAATTCGGCAACTATTGTCAGAGTCTTCGGGGATAGATTGGTGGGACTTCTGCGGTGGGGTGATAGAGTCCTCGTAGATGAAGTGGGCGGTATGATGGTCCGAGCCGTCTTCTAAAATCTAGGGGAAGAGGGAGAGACGTTGAAAGGCCTGAGGGTCTGACTCGCTTCGGCGTCTCCGCCTCGGCGGCTTCGTCCGGGCTTTAGGTTCAGGTGTGTGCAGAGAGTGCTGGGAGGGCAGGGTTCGAGGCGGATGGGGCCTGGGTGTCCTGGTCCCAGACTCCTGTGGAATCTGTGGCAGGTGAGGTGCGTGAAGAGAAGGGACAGTGGGGGGGGGCAGGAGGTCGTCGGGTCCTGCGAGGACTCCCTTTGGGAGGGATGGGGAGCAGTGGTCGAGGGAGGTGTGAGCGGCAGACCAGTGCGGCGTGCCGAGAGGACAGAGCTGAGGGCAGCGGCGTAAGATACCCCCGGCCTCACCTCCCGACTCCGCACCCTGTCTCGCGCCTCTCAGAGGCTAAGGAAGTCCGCTACCTGCAGGCCTCGTACCTCCTTCTCCAACCTAAACAGGCATTCGCGGGATGAAGAGGAGTGTGCGCCTTCATAATTGGAGCATTTGGGTGTGTTGGGGCACTTGTCTGGGTGAACGATTTGTCCGCAACGAACACACAGTTGGTGCGGCTGCCGGCAAACTGAGCTAACGTGACCAAACTTGTTGCATTTAGAGCATCGGGTAGGGTCTAGGATGTATGGATGGAGAGTAAATTCGCATGACGTGCGGTCTCCCATACCCCATACAATACGTTCAGGAGGGTCTAAGGTATTGAAGTAAGAAGTAGGCGCAGGGTGGGGGAGGGGGTGCCTCCCTGTCGAGATGTGAAGCGATGGATCTTAGTGACACCCTGGGGTGCGAGGTCCTCCAAGAGCTTGTTCACTGTGATCGATAATAGGCGGGTGGCGTAAATAGTGCCCTGACTCTGGTTCAGGCGAGGGTGTGGAGAGACTGACACCGAGCATCCAAGGACCTCAGTGAGGAGAGTAGGGCTTTCGTTTCTGCGTCTGAGCGTGATTTTATGAGGAGGTAGCCATCCCTCTGTGGTCGCACATCATAGCGGCTGGAGTTGCTGCGGGCTCGGATCACCTGTAACGTCCGCTCAGAGTTGGTCGGAAGGGACCCAGAGGTAGGCAGGATCATTTAGAATTTGTGGATACTTGGAAGGGATAGGGAGACTGTAGAATCGAAGTGGACTGGGATATCCAATGGTCGATAGGATGGACGTGAATGCCAACTTCCCTGTTAACCGCGGGGCTCTCTCCGTGGGGAGGCGGGCCGACGGCGGGTGAGAGAGGCATACGGGGAGAGTAAGAGGCCGGGTTTTGAAGGCAAGTCTTCGGCAGAACCTGACTTGCCCGAAGGCGGCTGAGGTGGGCAGTGGCGAGAACCCTGCTCCAGAGGGTGTATGTCCAAGGGCATGTCCAAGTGTTCCGCTGCTGGGGGAGGGGCGACCTCCTCAAGACGTGGTCTTCCAGTGGTAGAGGACTTGGGGGCCTGGTTACCCACCACCCGAATTCTAGGACAAGCGGTAATAGTTTCCATACGTTACTGATTTTGTAGAACACGGAGCCAGGGGACGCGAGAAACTGCCTACCTATGAGAAAGGGAGGCAGAGAGCAAACCGCAAGTGGGCGGGGTATCTCGTCCCGAGGGGACACACCGTCGGTTTAAAAACGGGGCTCCGTGATACGAAAGTTTTCCCCCTAACGGCGCAAAGACCCCACCCCCCCAATCCCACTGGCCTGGACACCCATCCATCCAACACAGTGACGCCCTAAGGGAGTTACCTCCGCAGGACAACACTGGAGACCCGTACTGGGTGCCAAAGACTTAAGTGGCTCTTAGCCCGTCTCGCCAGTAGCCTGTCCGGCATGGGTGACCCTTCCTGGGGCTAAGCCCCCGCAGACGTAGCCCACTGGGTCAACACGGGAGCCCACCCACCATTACAATGTGGCACAATTCACACATATATATATATATTATATATATATATATATATATATATTTGGGTGGGAGTTAAAGCAGCCTCTCACCTTGTTGCATGCAATGTTGCAAGATACAGTGTTTCAATGTTTAAATCTTGCGATGTTGCAAGATACAATGTTGCATGCACTTGCATTGCACTCGGGATTTTTGCTTTCATGCTACTGAAATGGACCAATACCCATTTCTTCAACAAAGACAGAAACATCGACACTGTAAAAAACTAACTCAACATAACATAAAATAATCTAACTTCACCTAATTTAACCTAGCGTCACCTCACCAATCTTAACTTAACATAACTTAATTTAATCTAATAATAATTTGTCGCGAGAATGTCAATTCGTCGAGATGTCATAAGGATACACGAAACTACAACGTATGACACAGAGTTGAGAATTCTAAAGGACCATGAACTGTCTCAGCCTTCCATTGCGCTAACTTCTGGATAATAATTTACAGAGTTACAAGGAGTTACAAAGAGTTACAAGGACAAGACGTACCTCAAAAGGCCTTACGGCCAATGCTGAGGAGGTACCAATAGCAACGGGTGCCAAGGAAAAATTCCTACACATTGTCACAGCTAGCTTCTTGAACAGCTACCCCAGAAAATAGTAACACACATCCTCAAATAGTGTGCAAGATTCGGCTTAACCTTTTCTTGAACTGATCCACAGAGGAACTGTTCCCAACTTCTGAAGGTAGCCTGTTCCACGTGTCACAGATCTTATAGGTAAAGTAATTCCCACACACGATAGTGCTAAACAGTTTTAAATCCAACTTCCAAACATTGCTGAGAGTTGAGTTATCATTTAAACTAAACTTCTAAAATCGGCATCGTCGAACCCAGGTAAAAGCTTGAAAACCTCGGTGAGTTGATCGCGTAGCCTCTGAGTTTCCAGCGGATGCAAATTCAGGGCGTGTAAGCGTTGATTATAGCCTATATGCCTAACAGAAGGGATTAACTTTGTGGCCCTCGCCTGGACTCGCTCCAGCCTCTCAATATCTTTCCTGAGGGTGGACGACCAGAAGAGCACAGCGTACTCCAAGTGGCGGCCGAACCAGGGAATTGTACAGAGAGAGCACAATTTCCTTGCTCCGAAATCGAAATTGCCTCATATAACCCAACAGCTTCTGAGCTTCCTTCTCCACCTCAACGCACTGTTTAGTAAACTTAAGGTCGCTGCAAATTAGCACACCCAAGTCCTTTTCCAAATCAGTGGCCTCGATATTACTCCCCAGCATGGAGTAGTCAAACATGGGATTGGCGTAGTCAGTGTGCATGACCTTGCATTTGCCCACGTTAAACGTCATTTGCCATTTTTCGGACCACTCTCCTATCCTACGTAGGTCCACATGCAGTTGCTCGATCGCTTCATGCGTCCCAACATTGACCCCAAGCTTCGTGTCATCAGCGAATTTGACGATCCTACTGACGATGCCAGCGTAGATATCATTTATGTAAATGATAAACAACAGTGGCCCCAAAACGGAACCCTGAGGAACCCCGCTAGTGACTGAGGCCCAACCCGAGCTAGCCCCTTTGATTACAACCCTCTGCGGCTATTCTTCAGCCAGTTTTCAATCCAGCTACCAACTTCCACATCGATACCCAGCGCGTGAACTTTGGCCATTAGCCGGAGGTGAGGTACAGTGCTTACAAGAAGTCTCACGCCTCTGTCTCGTCCCAAGCTCGTCTGTTAGGTATAAAATGGGCAGTCCTTATGGCAGCGGAGGTGTGTTCGGATTGGTGCACATAACTGCTCTAACCCAATCAATGACATCCATAATTACGTCACTTCTGCTACATTTTAGTGTTTAAAATACAAATGATTAAGAAGCAGAATGACCAAGTTTCGGGATGTTGGGATGGTTATGGAGCAATCCTAGTCATCATAATATTAGCTGGTCATTACATTATACCGTCTCAATATATACTGCAGACTATAGAGAACGACTAATTCGGCAAATATCCCAAATCATGGCATGATACCTAAGTTATTGCAGGTCTAAATTATTTGCTCAAATGCAATGATTGATATTAAGTAATTGTTGGGAATTGTTGTCAATATTGTTGTTTGTGACACATATCCCACGTGAAGAATCTAATGACCAAATTCCTCAGTGAACCTCTCACGCGCTCACATTTCGAGGAAATCACGGTCGTCTCACTAATAGATAGTTTATCCATTGTTTTAAGTGGTAACCTATTCCATCTTATGAAAGTCATTAGTCTAAAGCAAGACTGGTGGGCCGTGAATCAGAGAAATTTGCATTTGATTTGTTCATCGTAATTATTACGTAATATAGTATACTGTATATAGTAGTATATAAGAGTTTATTGGTAGCATATCATATGACAATTCCCATAAACACGTGATGGCCTCGATGTTGCCAGTTTTTATTTTTTTCCTGAAACTATTACCTTCTCAGAGTTTGTTTCAACAATGCATATATTATCATCGCCACGAGCGTAGACATTGCAAGAAAAGATTCTAACTAAGGATAAGTAAAGTTCTTTCATGGTCACAATATATACTTTTATAGATGTCAAACATAAAAATATAATAAAATTCTATATTAATATAAATATATATTCGATACACATTTACGTCATGGCTTTAACATCAGTATTTCGTATAGCTTCCTCCGGCATCAATAACACTGGTCAACAAATTTTAAGGAATTTTTTGTATCTTTAATGAAAGTAGCCGATTCTTATGTATTTTTGCATGCTGAATTTGAAAATGATAGTGAAATTGTTACTTAATTCGCGTTTTTAAGATATCATGGTAATTATTGTGTAAGTACTGGTAAAAATTTATCCCACAACATATATGTATTTTAAGGAGCACACTCACTTCAATGTCGTTTCCTCTTGTCCTGTCTCTTGTACTCTGACTGTGTAGTGTCTCTTATTACTGACCAGCAGAAATCAGCCAGCATAGATGAATTCCACTTGCCCTGGTAACGTTTCTCAAGAGCTGAAATCTGCTGATGAAAACGTTCCCCATGTTCTTCACTTACTTCACCAAGGTTTGCCGGGAAAAAGTCGAAATGGGAATGGAGGAAATGAATTTTTAGAGACATGTTACATCCCATTCTTTGGTACGCCTTAAACATATTATCCACCAATTCATCTGCATTTGGAGCTCTGTTGTTTCCAAGGAAATTTTGCGACACTGACTTGAACGAGACTCAAGCTTCTTTTTCTGCGCCCTCCAAAAGTGTCTCGAAATGTTCATCTTTCATCAGATTTCGTATATGAGGACCAACAAATATGCCTTCCTTGATTTTTGCCTCACTGAGTCGAGGGAACTTCTGGAAAAGATACTTAAATACCTTTCCATCCTTATTGAGTGCCTTTACAAAATTTTTCATAAGCCCTAACTTAATATGTAACGGTGGTAGAAGTATTTTGCTTGGCTCTACTAATGGCTCGCACGAAACGTTTTTCACACCTGGCACTAAACGTTCTCTTAGAGGCCATTCCTTCCTTTCATAATGCTGTGACCTAGCACGGCTGTCCCACTCGCAAAGGAAGCAGCAGTACTTCGTGTAACCCTGCTGGAGACCAAGTAACATGCCGACCACTTTCAAATCACCACATATGCTCCATTTGTGAGCGTTGTAGTTTATGTGGTGAAGCAGATATTGTATATTTTCATATGTCTCCTTCATGTGGACAGAATATCCAATTGGAATGGCAGCTTTTTCGTTTTTTTATGAAGTAGTACAGCCTTAAGGCTTAGCTTAGAGGCATCAATGAACAACCTCCATTCGTCATCTCTGTATGTTATATTTAGAGCATTCATTAAACCAACAACATCTGTACACACCACGAAGTCACCATGTTTGATGAAGAAAGTCTCCAACGTGGATTGCCTAGTGCGGTACATGGATATTTGGACATCATCATGAAGAAGATGCCACTGTTGAAGGCGTGAGGCGAGCAATTCTGCCTTAGACTTCGGTAAGTCCAAATCTCTGATGAGGTCATGCAGTTCGTGTTGGGTGATTTTATGCGGTTCTGTAGACAGTTCACTGGGCACAAAGTCGGTATCTTGTGATGTTGTGGGATGTGCAATGTCTTCATCTGTACTGGTTACAGGATGCTCTTCGTCATCCAAATCGAGGGTGTCTGAGGAGGTAGGAGGATTGGGCACAGGTATGTCTTCGTTATGGGGCACAGGTCGAGTGGCGGATGGAACACTAGGATACTTGAGGGTCCATTTTTTCTTCTTACTAATTCCACGTAATGGCGGAACCATGCAGAATAAACAGTCATCCACGTCGTTACTTTGTTCCCTCCACACGACGGGATGCCGAAGCCCATTGACCTCGGTTTCCCATTGTACCACTCAAGTAATGTAGTTGCACATGTAATGCAGCATATATGCGGCGCCCACGTTTTGTCCTGATCTCCTAATTTGCACTTAAAATAAAGGTGGTACGCTTTCTTGATGGCAGGTGTTAACGTCTTCTTTTGCGATTTTAATGTTACTTTGCCGCAAATATAGCAAAAGTTATTTGAGTCATTAACGCATTTACGTGGCATTTTGCTTATAACGTCAATGAGAAACTGATCGTAAGATTACGCTTTAACACGCACTACACTCTATATGTCATGAAGTAACCACAGGTGCAAATTACGAGGAAACACTACAAAAGCACAATGTCAAAATGTGAAATAACGTGTCACCACAACAAGCGTCACTCTAGAACTGAGCTAAAGGGATTTACGATGTACTCAAGATGGCGCCAGACAACGAGGTTGCCAAACGAGCACATTCTACAGTGTTGCCATATGTTATGCTTCAATGATATATTCATTTCAATTGGGAAATAATGAAAACAGGGCACCCGTGTATCTTGTAAACGCGAACCAATCATGCAAAATGAAGGTCATTTTCGGATTCAGCGACGTCGAATTACTAAAGAAATGATGGTTTCATCGAAGATACATTTTGGCTGTTGATTAGTGTAATTTCTTGCAATCGTTGCGGCATAGAAGAGGCCAGATTGTAGGGAATGTTTGGTGTTCGGCGTAAGCTCTCCCAACTATTCCTCGTGTGAGCTAAAAGTGCTTCAAATGTTCTTTCATTGCGTTGCTCCCATTCGTTAATCATTATTGCCCAAAGGTTTTCAATCGGATTCATATCAGGAGAACGTGGTGGCAGAATTAGATTAATAATCTCTGGGTGATCTTCGTACCACGCTTTCACAACGTTACTCCTATGAATGGGACTGTTATCTTCCATTAAAAAAATGGTTCCGGCGCTGGAACCAGATACGCACGAACACTGGGTAGCAGCACCTCTTCCAGTATCTGGCAATATTGCTGTCCAGTAAAGCGTCCATCTACTTGAGTCAATTCTCCGACACCATAGCCAGACATCCAGCCCCACCCAACCTCGTTTCCTTCGACATAGCAACGCTTACCTCCATCCTCATTCCACTTCCTTCATTAAACCTATTATCGCTTTTACTGTCCCTTCCTTCTATCCTTCAATGCCAGCGTTCTTAAACCTAGCACATAAATTATATAATATGGAATCTAACACCTTAGATCTCTACGAATTCATGTTACTTGAAGACGCCTGTCTTAGGGGAATCTAAATGTTGAGAGTGGGCTTGAGGGGTAGTCTATAGATTATTACAGATGACCTTGAACGCTCCAACTATTTAAAAATGATTATTTATTACGACAATCATATGGCATAATACACACATGAATTTAAGTATCTCTTACACTATAGGAATGGAATTGAATCCTACCAGAGTTAAAAAGTCGCAAAATATGATAGATTAGTTTGTATTAAGAGGTTACTAAGAGAAAAGGATTTGGGATAGAGCGGAAGGCAGAGAGTATATTTTCCCCGAGTTTCGGTTATTATTAACGTTGTATGGATACATTGCCGATGTCCCTGCTGAAGACCTCTGATGGGATGCGGTGTGATCAGAGAGAGAGAGAGAGAGAGAGAGAGCTTTTAAATCACACTTTTTAAATGGTAAGGACTTCACGTGTGTTATTTTAGTCCAGGGTAGTTTATGTGGAGGTGTTAACGTAACTTGCACTTGGGACTGTTAATTGTAAGACAACTACCATAGCTGGGACTGAGACACGTTATCCCCTGCATACTCTATATATATCTATATACAGTATGTCTCTATATATAAATATATAGAGTGATCAACACAAAGATAATGTGGACGTCATTGATGGGGTTAGAGCAATTATGTGCACCAATCCGAACACACCTCCGCTGCCATAAGGACCGCCCATTTTATACCTAACAGACTAGCTTGGGACGAGACAGAGGCGCGAGACTTCTTGTAAGCACTGTACCTTAGCAAAGGCTTTCTGACAGTCGAGATAAAGTACATCAATCCCTATTCATTGATATGTGCAGTACAGTAACTGCTTCTGCAGTCAAAGTCGAATAACGTTCATTATTTTTTATATCCAACAGTGGTCCTGTTACCATTACACCCACCTTTGACTTGATGAGATGTACTGTATGCCCTAAATTTTTATGTGTCCATAAGCGAATTTATAATAGTAATCCTCTGCGATGAGCAGAGAAATATTATTGAGAGAACTACAGAAAATAAACTATTACAGTGATTCATATCCATAAATATAGAGCCATTTAAACGATGATATTTGACAATTTAGCAAAGGTGTTACACATTCATAAATACCATTATATTTGAGAGATATCTTATACATGAACACAACAAATTTAATATCTTGTCCAGTCACCGTTGTTTTCTATGGCTTCCTGCAGTCGATGTGGTACAGAAGCATATTTAATACGCAGCCATGCTATCTTAAAAAGAAGCCATTCACTTATTACGTCATGAAAAGCAGTGACTCACCTGAACTGAACACAGAATTCATGAAGATTTTATTCTGAAGTTTGAGTTTGCAGAAAAAAAAGTAGAGACATTTTGGCCAAAAGTGGATGGGGAGTATCCTTTGCTTGCTGAAGAGGCAAAGAAAGTGCTGGTGCCTTTTGCGACAAGTTATCGTTGTGAGGCAGGCTTTTCAGCAAAGATGGTCATAAAGAACAAACTGTGAAATCGGCTGCACACTGAAGGCAATTTTCGCTGCGCCTTGAGGGAAACTGAACCCAGAATTCAGGCATTAGTTCAGCAGAAACACTTGCATCCCTCGCACTAGACTAGTAGTTGGTGGTGACGCGTTTTGCTTGCTTCCTATGTAATGTTGTATCCATCCTTTGACCAATATCATATGTGTTTAACTTATACATAAGGCATTGTGTATAGAGAAATATACGAGTATTATGTTTATAAGATTTGAAAAATTATTCTTGTGCTCAGTAAAATGAAGTTTCCTCTGCTTTTTGCAGGGCGGGGGTAATTTCCATTTGGCGATTAACCAAAAGAGATAATCACAAAAAAAGTTTGGGAACCGCTGGTGTAGCAGCCTAATGACCATTTTCCGAACTATTTCCGCATTCCAAAAATTCCACCTGAATTTTAACATATCACGTGACACCATATGACGTCATGACAGTGGTGTTAACAGGTATGGTGACTGAGAATAAGCTCACACTCTTCCTGAATCTAATCGAAGCAATTACTCTGTAGAATGGATCATAAAAACCAGAAAATTGCTGGAAGGGGAAGAATCATCGCCATGAAGGAGAGCGGGCTGTCTCCAACTCAAATTCCAAGAGAACTTGGAATTTCTACGAACAATGTTTACTGTATATATGGTTCAAGAGGCGGCGAGAGGAAGGGAATCTACGAGATCACCGCAGAACGGGGAAACCTCGACTGACAACTGCTGCGGATGATCGGAGGATCTGCGATGTTGCCGAAGCCCATCCCTTTACCAATGCTCTTGCCATAAGGAAACAATTGCAGCTTCATATTTCGGCAATAAGAGTAAGGTAGCGGATACATGAAGCTGGGTTACATCATTGTACACCGGCTATCAAGGAGAAGTTAAATCAGGAACGTCGAGAAAATAGACTTCGATTTACTCAGCAACTTGTTGATAAAAGACTTGACTTTTGGAGTCGAGTGATATTTACCGACGAAAAGACCTTTTCCTCCACATCCCGTGGCCGTCTTCATTGTTGGAGGATGACATCTCTGAGTAAGCACGTAGCGGTCATGTCACTTGTAACACGTTGGGATGGATTCATCTGTATGGTGTAGGAGAGCTCACCAAAATAGAAGGGAGGTTTACTGCAAACCAGTATAGAGAAATCTACGAAGACGTTATACTTCCTTCTGTGCGTGCATATGCTCTGCCACTTCCTCAGCGAACCATTTTTATGCAAGACAGGTCCCCAATTCACAGAGCACGGATCGTCACACGCTGGTTCTCTGAGCAAAGCAATATTGACCTTCTGGATTGGCTAAGTTAGGGTTGTGATATGAATCTCGTCGAGAATCTATGGGCCAATATTGTAAATATATGGGAAACAGCGGAGGACCGAACAACGGACCAGCTTTTACAACACACATTTAGTGAGTGGGAGGTGCTGAGGAAGAATTAACAGCTGGTATATAATCATGTTGCTTCTGTACCACATCGACAGCAGGAAGTAATAGACAACAACCGTGACTGGACATATTATTAAATTTGTTGTGTTCATGGTAATTACACTGGTATGCATCAATTTTGCTGTCAAGGGTTTTGTAAGTGATTCTTATAGAGTTTTTCCTGCGGATTTCGAATCTGCAATCCGTTTTTCTCAATCAGCTCAGGTTATCCGGCTATGGCCTCATAAGTAAAATAGAATTTTTCGTGATTTTGTCAAAGCGGAATTGGAACAGTAACATCTATCATCACTTGTTTCACTTGTATAATATCTTTTTTTACTTTTCAGGCATATAGATAAAATATTTCATAATGAATAGAGCGTGTAAAAATGATCCCAATAGATTCTGCTACATATGTGGGACGGTTACCATGCCAAAGAACCAGTCCCAAATCACTAAATTTGTGAAGACAATGTATAGAGCATACTTTGGAATTAAGCTAGGGGACCTGGACAAAAATTTCGCCCCTCATATGTGCTGCAAGACGTGCATTGAAAATTTGAGAAGATGGAGCAAAGGCAGAGCGAAATCTTTGCCTTTTGGAATTCCCATGATTTGGAGAGAAGGAAAGGATCACGTGACAGATTGCTATTTCTGCATGACAAACCTCCAAGGTGGGCTTATAAATTTATTTTTCTTAAATATTTTGAAATCCTCGTATGAAACTTGACATAATATTCACCATAATGTAATATTCACCATATATAGCATAATATTCACCATAATGGTAATCATACATTTACATATACCTATTGTTATAGAAAATACATTTACACATACATACTGTTATACAAGTTACATTTACATATACAATGATTGTATATTTTCTTTCTTTTTCATTCATATTGTCCCGAAGGGACAATATGAATGAAAAAGAAAGAAAATATACAGACTCCATCGACCTATTTCATATCTTACAGACCGCAGCCTTCCCTCACGAGCCGCCACTGTCTGAATGCTTCTTCTATTTCATATGCAAGTTTTATATCCATGTTTCTGTGTTTCTATTTTCAGGAGTTAACAAGAAGAATAAACACATTGTTGTATACCCTGACATTCCTTCTGCTATGAGACCTGTACCCCATGGTCCTGGAATTCCAATACCCGACCCACCTCAAACCCTGGACTTCGATGATTCTGATGATGAATCAATGACCAATGCCAATGACCAGTCCTAGTCGTATATACCTCAAAATACCGCTTCAAATGAGCCGAGGCTTCTCAACCAGGCCAAACTTAATGATCTTACCAGGGATTTAGGACTTTCCAAATTAGCTGCCGAGATCTTGGGCTCACGACTTCGAGAGGACAACTTGCTGGCCCCGGGAACAACATTCTCCTGGTATAGGAAACGAGAGGAAGAATTCCGCAAGTTTTTTGCAGTGCACGAAAATACCTCTTCCTTAGTGTACTGCTGCAATGTTGAAGGGCTAATCGAATCCTTGGGCCTGCCATATAACGCATCAGAATGGAGGCTATTTATAGACTCGTCTAAACGAAGTTTGAAAGCAGTACTTCTCAACATTGGGAATAGGGTTGCAACAGTCCCTGTAGCACATTCCGTACAACTTACTGAGAGCTACGATAACATGAAAATTTTACTGGATGCTCTCGTATACGACCAACATAACTGGAGGATCTGTGGAGATTTGAAGGTAATACTAATATCATAAGTAAACTATTGCTATTGACTATGTTGTGTTTCCAAAAGTTATTTGAGAGCGTATAAGAACACTTAACTTCCCCACAGAAGTGATACAGTCCAATGCATAGATTTTTTTATCTGATAGAACAAATTCTCTAAATTCTTTACATATTTTCATTTTTTTTCAGATTGTGGCATTTGTGTTGGGAATGCAAGGGGGATACACGAAATACCCATGTTTCCTCTGCAAATGGGATAGCCGAGCGGATGAGAAGCACTATGCACAGCGTGAATGGGCATCCAGAGAGAATTTTGAACCTGGGTCGCATAATGTCGTTTCAGTGCCCTTGTACCACCAAAAAAATTTTGCTCCCACCACTTCATATTAAGCTGGGCTTGATGAAAAATTTCATCAAATCAATGAATAAGGAGGGTTCAGCATTCCGATATCTCGAGAGTAAATTTCCTCATATATCTGATGCTAAACTAAATGCTGGGGTTTTTGATGGTCCTCAAATTCGAACTTTGATCAAGGATACTCAGTTCGAAAACGCAATGACTCCAACTGAGAAGAATGCCTGGCAGCATTCAAATCAGTTGTCACTGATTTTCTTGGCAAGCGTAGAAGTCCAGAATACGAGTCCGTTGCCGAAAACTTGATGGAAGCTTTCAAAGCTCATGGGTCGCGCATGTCCATAAAAATGCACTTTTTGTGGTCCCACTTGCACTATTTTCCTGAAAATTGCGGGGATTATAGTGAGGAACAGGGTGAACGATTTCACCAAGATATCAAAATAATGGAAGAGAGGTACCAGGGAAACTGGGATATCAATATGCTGGCGGACTATTGCTGGTGTTTGAAGCGAGACGTGCCCGAAGAAAAACACAGACGGAAAGCCAAAAAAACTTCATTCCTTCCTCAATAAACTTTTTTCCATATTCATTGTATGAATAAAAGTATTTATTCACACAATGTTTTCATTTTCAACGAGTGTTCTTATAATATTACTCGTATCTACAGTGTTTAAGCTAAAAAAATCAATAAATTTGGGGATAAAATTGGACTTATAACAAATGGCCAATAGAGAAAACACCTGACCTGATTGAGGAAAACCAATGTCATTTCCGAATTCAGCATGGTCGAATTATATAATATGAGTTGAAAAACCCCTCACAGCAGACAAAAAAATTTCATATGCATACCAGTGTTATGAATGTGTAACACCTTTGCTAAATTGTCAAATATCATCGTTTAAATGGCGTTATGTTTATTGATATGAATCACTGTAATAGTTCTATTTTCTGTAATTCTCTCCTTTGAGGTGAGAGACCACCAAGAGTCACAGCTGCAGTGGTTCAACACTTAAGTTGTAACATGGAACTTATTAATACAAAACAATTATATGCATTTATGGTGCTGCCTCAATACAAAACATTCTTCGTTTCTAAATAATATTTCTGTCAGTGGCTGCTTATTTCTATATCAGTGTTGCTGATCAAGAAATAGCATTTGCTCCGGATATAACAATGCCATACCAGTAGTATAAATTCAGCTGTCGTCCATTTGCCAATTTGAAAATATTCTAAGCAGTGACGTATGAAACCTACAGATATCCATCAATCTGGTAATGTTATAATGTTATTAAAATTTAATGTACAGGGTGTTTCATAACATGTGGGACGCACTTTCAGGATGGATTCAGGATCTGAAGACAATGAAAAAAGTTTACATAAACATATGCCCGAAATCGCTTTGTTTCCGAGTTACAGCCCGTTTTGTGTTTCAGCATTTATTTCTACAAACTGTTTACAAACACTGTTTGCCGACAATGTTTGTGAGTGTGTACGAGACTTATTTCATGTATGGCCTTGCCGATTTTAATGTTTCGTACACTCTATGACGCGTTTCAATATCGTTGAATGTAGAGCCATCAGTCAGTCAGAGGTGCAGTGCATCGCGGTGTTTCACTGTTCGTATTCGTAACTTCTTATCGTGAATTGCAGTCCAGTGAAAAAAAAAAATCTTAAAAGTTTTTGTGCTATTCAGTGATAGTGTGCATTTGAAGTGAGAATGGAGGCGTATTCAAACAGAGAAATGGCAGAGATGCATCTCATGTATGGACTTGCCGAGTGTAATGCGGCCGCAGTAAGATGTCTGTATGCGGAAAGGTTTCCGAATCGCCATGTGCCAGATAAGACCTTTCAGAGAATAGACGAGCGTCTTGGTGATACAGGATCATTCATCAAGCGAGTTTCAGATGGTGGTAGACCAATCAGCGCCAGAACTGTTGAGGTGGAGGAGCGGGTCCTGAATTGCGTGGTGGAACATCCTGTCAGCATCCGAAGGATAGCAGCAGCAGTGGGTGTAAGATATACAACTGTGGGGAGAATTTTACGGGAACAACAGCTTTAACCATATCACATTCAGAGGGTATAAAGCCTTACTGAAGCTGATTTCCCACTACGAGATGCTTTTCGTACTTGGTTCATTCAACAGTGTGCTCGCGAGCTTCTTTTTCTATCCCCGTGTTGTTTTCTGATGAGGTTCCCTTCACAAGAAATAGCATGATCAATTTTCACAACACTCATCACTGGGCCGAAGAGAATCCGCAGGCTATCATGCAGTCAAGGCACCAACAACAATTTAGTATCAATGCATGGGCAGGACTTATTGCCGACAATTTAATCGGTCTTTCTGTTTTGTCTGGAAGATTAACAGGAGAATCCTATTCCAATATTTTAAGGAATGATTTAAACGATTTACTCGATGAAGTTCCTCCTGGTGTCCGACGTCGTATGTGGTTTATGCACGAGGCGCCCCGCCTCATTTTAGTCGAGTAGCCAGAGACTATTTGGATGACTAATTTCCTGATAAATGGATAGGCCCTGGAGGACCCATTGCGTGGCCTGCTCGCTGCCCTTACCTGAATTCACTCGATTTTTAACTGTGGGGTCATCTGAAATCTGTTGGTTTACGTGACACTCATTGACAACGTTGAAATGTTTTGCCAACGTGTAGAACAAGGATGCCAGAAAATCCGAGCAATACCTGGAATATTTGAACGCGTCAGGAAGTCTATGACGAGGCGTGTTCAGGCGTCTATTCAAGCGCAAGGCGGTCATTTTGAGCACTTCCTTTAAAGGTAAGGCGGATACTTGCTGGAACACATAACGGGCTGTAACTCGGAAACAAAGCGATTTCGGGCATATGTTTATGTAGACATTTTCCATTGTTTTCAGATCCTGAATCCATCCTTAAAGTGCCTCCCACATGTTATGAAACACCCTGTAAATCAAAACTGTTTTTTTTCATTCATAAACCGCATATATATATATATATATATATATATATATATATATATATATATATATTTAATTATTCATTTATGTTTCCTTAGTAATGTGTAAACCAGAATGATGAATGGAAATAATTATGTTCTGAAGACATTTAGCAGTGAGTCAACCAATCAGCGCTAAACCCGATATTTATTCATAAAATGTTATAACCGTTGGGAGTACACACCACAAGTATATGCCAGGTGTCGCTATGTGTTCTCAAAATGTCCTACGAATAGTGAGTGCAACTGTACATTTAGCTAAAGCATATTTAACCCTTTTGTTTATAATTAGTGTTTGAGAATTTTAGACTAGGTTAATAATCGGGGTAAACTTAAGTTTGAATCCATTGATTTCATCGAACGCGTGGAGCTCGTTCCGCTGTTCACAATTATCGTTATCTCTTATATTTGTTAATTTTTTATTATTTATTCTTTATTTGCTGACACTGAATTTATATTTTCAGTGTGGGATCTTAATACTCCAAATTCTTTGCGGTATATCATTTTAATTAGATTTAGATTTTGGCCAATTTTAAAGGTTAAGTTAAGCTTGAATATTGGCGTTAGAAAGCTATTTTGGAATTATTTTTGGAATTACAGTTTATTTCAATTATGTATTTAATTTCGGGGGGGGGGGGGGGGGGTATACTGTTTCAGGAATATTATTACTGTACGCAGTCTTCTTTATTTCTGAGCTGGTATTTACTTCCCAGTTTGAGCTTTAAGTTTGGAGTAATTATTTACGTCATTTACTCCTGGCTGCAGCGTCCCCTCCCTGACGCTCAGAAAGGAACTCAATCGATTCCTTAGATAGGGCGTCTGGTCCTTCGTTTGAGTTTTTGGTCTAAGTCAGGGGTGCTCAAATTTTTCGCAGGCGGGCACATTTTCCAAATGCTGGAGCACAGGCGGGCACACATAAAAAATATTATGATAAAAAATACATAACACAAAAAAAAATTATTATCTATTTTTAATTGCAATATTCTTTCTATTAACCGATCTCTAAAACCTTTTCTGGGGGCTACTCGCGGGAACACCAAAATGGCTTCGCGGGCACAAATGTGCCTGCGTGCACAGGTTTGAACATACCTGAATTCTAAATCTTTGTGAACATCGGGGACTGTGAGCGGTTTAAGGGTGGTAGAAAAAGACATAGATAAGAGATGGAGTTATATTCTGTTACGTTTCGGCACAAAGCCTTGCTCACACAGAATGACAACACGAGTTAAGCACACAATCTTTAAATACAGGCGATCTTTTCCAAACCTACTGTACGAACACTCATGGCTTCACCTGATTGGCAGGTTATGTTGATGCTCCTTGGCCCTGCCCCTTTCTGCTAACTTCACCATAATTTTTCCCGTTATTTTGGCTAAACATATAAATCCCTCTCTATGATTTACCACGTTTCCTGACGTTATATAAGCAGCGTCAATTACTTTCCTCATCCCCTTATCTAGTCCTTTATGAATGATCTTAGCTTCTTGCCAGTTTGGCAGATGTCCGTACTTACCTGCTTGCAAGACGAGTGAGTTAGATGTTCGATGTAGACGCATGTCTGCTCTATGTTCATATAGTCTTTTTGGTAAGCCGCGCCCTGATTCCCCATAATAAACAGCAGAACAGCCATTACATGGAATCTCGTAAAGTGGACTATATGAAGAAAATGATGGATTTATTGAATGATGTAACGACATATGAGAAGAGACCTACAGGATATGGGGAAGATGAGGCAAAACGATTCAAACTGGAGGTGAGGAGAGTGTTGAACAGGTCAGAGAGGGGAAGAAAGCCAACAGGGTTAGTGGAGGAAGCCACCCGCCCACCGAGAATGAGAAGCCTACCAAAAAGTACATAAACTTGGCATACCGATGAGACCAATAACATCTGGTGGTATCGGTAGCGCGCTTCATAGGCTGGCCAAGAAACTAGCTAAGCCGCTTTCAGCCTCGCTTGGATCAATAAGCAAGGCTCATTTAAGAAACTCTTCTGACTTATTACAGAGGCTAAAGAACATTAATTTTGACGGAAAGAAACTAGCGAGCTTTGATGTTACAGTATTATTCACAAATGTCACGGTGGAAAGAGGCCGTCAGAAGAGTGATGGAAAACATCGAAGACAGCGTTCTTCTGGTAACAAAGGAGGATTACATGGAACTGGTTTCTTTGTGTGTGAAATTTGATGCATTTACATTTCAAGGTATAGGCAACACAGAGGCCTGGCTATGGGCTCGCCACTCAGCGCTGTCATGGCTAGTCTCCATATGGAAACCTTGGAGACGGACAGATTTATTAGGATAATGGGAAGAGGCCCAGCTTGGTTTAGATACGTTGACGATAGTAGTGGTTCCAGAGAACACGGATATAAACAATAAGTTAAGAATGTTGAATGAAGTGGATGGTCATATACAGTTTACGGTGGAAGAAGAAGAGAATGGAAAATGGCTTTTTTAGACGCAGTGATTTGGAAATTGGGTGAAAGTGCAAAATTTTTAATCTATAGAAAGCCTACAAACAAAGACGATTATGTTCATTATTTGTCTGCTCATAGTGAAAGGACCAAGACGGGTGTGTTGATTGGATTCTACCTGAGAGTTATTAGAATATGTAGTTAGTAGTGATGTAGGTCACATCCGCATCCGCATCCGCATCCGCGGAACATCCGCACATTTTCTCGCATCCGCATCCGCACCCGCATCCGCACTTTGGCCTGCGGATGTCGTGCGGATGTGGACCGTTGAGATAAAACGTCATTAATAAGTGGAAATTATCAAATTCTACTATATTAATAGAACTAGTTCATTGTGCGCAAAAGTGATGCAAGCGACAAGACGAGAGGCTGTTCTTGTATGAAGTTACTCTCTTGCAACCTACTTAGATCCACGTTACAAAGCTAAGTTATTTTCACCTAGTACATTAGAACGAGTTAAATCATCACTTGGCAAAGCAGTTGAAGAGCTTCAATCTCTTGAATCTGTCGTTTCGCCACCCACCAAGAGAATAAAAGTTTCAGTGACAGAACCAACACCTTCAACAAGCAAATCTATCAAAGAATCTGTCTCTCAGTTTCTTGAGTCAAGCAGCAATGACGAGACCTACGTGATGTCAAAAGATGTAGTAAAAATGATCGAGAGCTATCACCAAGAGAAACGCCTGGTTGCATGTGACAATCCTATTAGTTGGTGGAAAAATACGCAGAATATCTACCCATACTTGAGTAAACTTGCAAGGAAACATTTAGCCTGTCCTCCAACAAACGTACCAAGCGAGAGATTATTTAGCAGTGCTGGATTAATATATGATGAAAAGAGAAACAGACTGGCAGCAGAAAAGGCAGAAAAATTAATGTTCCTTAAGCATAACCTTCCTATAATTAAGTTTGAACATTAAACGATGAACATCTTAGTTTACTTTATTTTAATTATTCATTTATAAATATGCCTAATAAAACTTTAAACTTAATATAAACAGTTATCAAGCTAATTAAAGATCTCTTTCTATAAGGGTGGAGGTTGGGGAAAGAGGACGGTGGGGTGCATTTGAGTTGGGTTCACGTCCCGCATCCTGGTAACACAATTATGGTTTCTAATTGTGGCTGAAACTCAACAAAATATAACGAATTTATTTGCAGACGAATTCACTAATTGATTTCTATATTAGTTAGATGCTTGATATTATTTTATATGTTCAGAGAAAAGTACAGCAATTATTGTACAATTAATCAATTATACTACATTATAGCTACAGCTCTCTCTATATAATAACTTATTATATACGTTAAACACAACAAATCTCGAATATATCCTAAAAAATAACGAAAATGTAGACATCCGCATCCGCATCCGCGGATGTTGAAATCAAACATCCTCATCCGCATCCGCATCCGCGGATGTGAAAAAAATGACATCCGCTACATCACTAGTAGTTAGGAGTATCTGGTGAATGAATTTGAATATATCAAGGAAGCGTTTGGAAAGTTAGGTTATCCCGAAGGATTAATAGTTAAACTAAAGAAAAAGCAATTGATATATCAGAACGGCCTGGAGGTGAGACTGAAAATAATGTAGATAAAGAGTATATAACGGTTCCGCATTCAAGAGGAGCCCAAATTATCGATAAATTCCTAAGAGGAGCGGGAGTTTATTTAGCCAATTCTTCTGGGATAAAGATAGGCGATATGTTGAGGACGAAACAAAATGAGCGTATTAATGAACGTAGTGTAGTTTACGAGATTCCATGTGGTGGCTGTTCTGCTGTTTATTATTGGGAGTCAGGGCGAAGTTTACCAAAAAGACTATATGAACATAGAGCAGACATGCGTCTACAGTCTACACCGAACATCAAACTCACTCGTCTTGCACGCAAGTAGGTACGGACACCTGCCAAACTGGCAAGAAGCAATTGAAGCTGCTTATATAACGTCAGTAAACGTGGTAAATCATAGAGAGGGATTTATGTGTTTAGCCAAAATGACGGGAAAAATTATGGTGAAGTTATCAGAAAGGGGCGAGACCAAGGATCATCAACAGTAACCAGCCAGTCAGGTGAAGTAACGAGTGTTCGTCCAGTAGGTTTGGAAAAGATCGTCTGTATTTAAATATTGTGTGCTTAACTATGTTGTCATTCTGTGTGAGCAAGGCTTTGTGCTGAAACGTAACGGAATATAACTCCATCTCTTATCTCTCTTTTTCTACCACCCTTAAACTGCTCATTTGTTTATATGGATAATGCACATCGGGGACTGTCTCGAACCCAGTTTCCCATAGTTAACCAAAGGTGTAATATATAAATAATTTTTTTTTCAACTTAGGTAAACCAAACAAACAAAAGGATTCGGTTGAGCGCAGGGAAACAAACAAATGAAAAAGGTACAAACAAACACGTTCAGTGTCGTTTAGCAGGCATTATTATTATTATTATTATGCAACCGTGTCGTTGTTCCCCTAGTGTTTATATTATTATTTATATATATTATTTTATTATTATTTGGCACTCTATGTGTATATGTCGCGGTTATTTTTTGTCCTGCTACAGATTCGCCGTCGTGCTGGAACAGTGTGGCGTGGCCCTTACCCTTTATATTATTATTTGTATATTTTGTAAACTTTGAAAATTTTTACCATTAAAATGATAGCTGGTAAACTTCATATTCTGACGTGATATTACAGTATTATTATTGTGATTATTATTAGTAGTAGTGTATTAGTAGTACTATTTATATATTATTATTATTATGCGCCTACGTCGGTCTCTCGTAATTCATCTGTGCTGTGTTACAGATGGGGCTTCGTGCTGCAACGACGGCGGGTAATCCTAAACTTTATATTTATATTATTTTTATTTAATCTCATCTTTCTTTTGGTCATTAAAAAGCCATTGACGGACGGCTTAAGATCTTATCAGGAATTAAAATTTGGCTGCAAAGAGTGCCACCCTTCTTTTCCCTTCACTTCCCTCTGTGCTTGCCAGTGGCACTCGGCAGTTTTGCCACCATACTGTTGCTGTCAACCTTACCTTTATAGGTTAACCTCACCTCTGTAAATTCATCAAAATGTAAAACAATTCGGAAATAGAATGGGGAACGACAAACGTAACTTTGCAGAAGATATCTGTAGGGGAAGATACGACTACTACTTCAAAATAGGTTGTTGACATTTTCGTGCGCTCGATCTATCATATTATGAAATTTATTCATTAAAAAGGGAAAAGTTACAAATCCTCGTTGATTGCATCTCGTGTACCTAGTCCTGATCGGAAACATTTTCTAACATACTGTAATCACTAATGGGTGACTGAACCATTTCCAACCGGTTGGAATCACTAGTTCTTTTCAATAATAAACAAGAAATGAGGAATTAAACATTAATTAACGTAATTTATAGCTTGCAAGTAAGTACAGTTTCCGTAATATTTATATTCGCTGTATAAAATGCTATAAATTTACCCATAGATACCGTATACATGGCTTAATAAACATTTTAAACATTACGAATAGTTACTCGAAAATGGAATCAAGGTTAATTTTTGCCATGGCATTTATTATGAGAATCTAAATACATAAATATAAATAAATAAATAATACACACACACACACACACACACACATACACACACACACAGACACACACACACACACACACACTTCTCCATATATAATTACCAGTTCTCATGGGGTGGGCACGAGGCACTTCAGACCAAATACACTAAATTAAGGGATATACAGCCATTTCGTCAATGCGACATTTTATCGACACTAATAACACCGCCCTGCGAATTAAAAAAAATTGCGAGTTGTTTCAATGAAAATGGATGATTCTAGGCAATAAAGGCATGTTCTTTTCAGATGTATATTTAGTTTTTTCATATCACATTTAGATATTCCACAATCACACGTTACGTATAGATAAGAAAATGTTACCATTTGGATAAGAGAAAAGACGAATCATAGAATATGCTATTCAATTCAAACACATATTATATACACACACATATTATATATACACACACACACATACTCGCATTATTACTACATATATACACTAATATCTATATATAATACATGTAAGTAGTATGCTCGCAAAAATGGTAGAGTGCTTATGCAATGTTGCAAAAGGGGGGGATGTTGCACGAGGTTATGCAACAAAGGGGAGTGTTATGCAACAAGGGGAGGGGTTATCCCCCAAGCTGCAATGAAATGGGGGAAGGGGTTATGCAACAAGTCAATGCTGCAAAAGGGGTTATGCAACAAGGGGGAGGGGTTATCCCCCAAGCTGCAATGAAGGGGGGAAGGAGCTTTGTGGGGAGAAGGGAGGGTGACCTCTCCCCAAAGGGGTAACCTTAACCTAAGAGATGGAGAGAAAGGAGAAGAAGGAGTCTTTGGGGGAGAAGGTGCGATGCCTTACCCCCCAAATGGAAACCTAACCTAAGCCTTAACCTAATTGGCCACAGATACCTCACGGGTTACAAACATACCTGTAGCCAGCTTCACAACGGCATACGCACGCATCAAGCTTTTGGGGACTACTGCACTCTCTTGGGCGGAGGGTGCTGTACGCTGACACAGATAGCGTAATATTCACAGAGAGGAAGGGTGAATATATGCCGCCTAGTGGGGAATTCCTCGGAGAGTTAGCTGACGAGATCAAGGATGAGTATGGTGATGGTGCATACACTAACTCCTTTGTATCAACAGGTCCAAAAACGTATGGGGGTACGGGTGAGGGTGGGGAGATATGAAATATATCCTGAAGGCTAAGGGTATCACGCTTAACCAGGCGAACCGACGAGTCGTTAACTTTGACTCGTTGAAGGATGAGGGCGACCAGCCACCCCAACTGACTGTGGAGACCCACAATTTTCGGGCACAGAAACTGGGGAACGTGAAGGAACTTAGGGGTACGAAGGTATGCTGTAAAACCTATAGGAAACGTTACTAGGTGTCTGGTACCTATGATACCGTACCCTTTGGATACCATAATCCTTGATTACTTTATTTATATATATATATATATATATTTATATATATCTATTGTTAACGATATGTTTATTTATTAAGTATATTTGTTTCAATTAGGGTTTCATATTTTCCTTTCTGTGTATGAGTGTGTATGCGTGTGTATGCGTGTGTATGCGTGTGTATGTCCTAAGCTCCGCCCACTATAAGCCCAACCAAAACCTCACGTGCTCCTGCTACAACCTGGATATATCTCTACCCCTGCGTACTCAGTTGACGTCTGCAAGCGCTTATGCTCAGACGTGTATTTTCTCACGTAGACGAAAAATAGTGATGGCTACTTTTGATATTGCGTGTTTGACGTTTATGAAGTGGTATTCGGTAAAGTCGGAAGATGTGGTGAATATTGAAAGACGTCCTAGCCCCCCCCCCCTCCTTTGAGACTTTTAAGGCTACATTGAATCGCACGAAACTTGAGAAACAAGATGTTCAAATACTCTATGGATATTCTGGCGAGAGCATTGCTGGATTTCGCTGCACAAACGATGTAATGGACTACGTTGTAGGGCTAAACTGTATAAAAGCGTACATATACCGTGAGGTGAAAGAAACAACGCGTGCAGAAGAGAAGCAACGGGTATGGATAATGAGTCTTCTTGATGTGTGGTACGGTAGGCGGTATTATATCATGGTGCATCATACCGAGTACGCCTATCCTGCGGCTGAGAATGTAAACCTTGTCATGATGGACAAGCTAAAGTACTTTTACCAATACATTCATATATATCATGACGAGGTTCGCAGTGAGGTTGTGGCTAAAGGCCTGTGTAAGTTTTTAATAGAGTTTAGAGACGAGTATCGACTGTTAAACAAGAAGGATAAATACGGTCATATGTTTCCCTCAAGTAGTGCACCGGATTGTTAATGTGTGGAGAAAATCAACGCCTAGTGCGCATTCCGATAAAAAATTAAAACTGAAATTACCCCATGTGTCGGAAAAGTTGCCCGGTATAATGGGTACAAGTACACGCGTGGTTCATGCCAGAACAAACCCGTACACGTTTCAACAGCTTATGGTGTGACTCACTCCCACCGTCGAGCCGATCCGCAAACCCGTGGCTCATAGTCATCTCAGAGCTTGAAACGATTGGACGTGCACTCCTCGAATATGATGGAACTTCCTTTGAGAAGCATTCTCAATGCCGTGTACGATGTGTCCGTGACGAAGTCATTGCGCGTGTTCAGGCGTGAAACCGGTGCCATTAACTATGTACTTGAAACGACTTGTTGACAAGCAAACTCTGGTAAACGTAATGTAGTTTATTTAAGTGTTGAGGAGATGAATAGAGTTTTCGTGATAGTTGAGAAGTAGGGTGAGGACCGTTATAAAATACATGCAGGTGTAGGTACAAAAAGAGAAAAGATTAGTGATGCCCCCTCATATGCCGTTGTTTGCACGTTGTACAAATAACGATCAGCCATGCATTGATATACGACTGATGTGGAAGAATGCATCTGATAATAACGTTCTTGTCCCTACACGAAACCGATTCGTCTTCGACAGAATTTTTGAAATCGTCGGATTCCGCAAGCTGATATTAGACTCGCGTGCTACGGATATGATTTATTTTGACAAGGTTCTTGAATATGCATACACCGCTCTGCTCGATGGGTTTATCGAATGTAGGAATGAACAAGGCGAGAATGGTCTAGAGCTGGATGCTTATTTAAAAGGTTTAGACTCTTCGAAATATCATGAACTTTGGTACAAAGGACTTGAGCTGTACAGGGCAGAGCTCGCCTCTACTGTTCACCATGAAAAATTGTACCTCTGCCCTATGCAGAGTGAAAAAGAGTTCACGATTGAAAAGCTCGGATCGGTAAGAAAAAACCCTCGATTGGAAAGTATTGTTTAAAACTTGAATTTAATAATGATGTTGTGGCTAACGATGACCTCTTTGTGCGTGCTTTTGAATGTATTCTAGCCGTATTTAAAGATAACTTGCCAACCGAATGTATAGTAGGCACAAAAATAGTATTGAACCATTTAAAGGCCATTTACATCGAGTATAGGTATCTCTCTAACTTGAGCGGTGAAATAATGTTAAATCGCATTTACTGCGTAGAGCAAAGCAATAATGATGTCACTGTAGACTCGATTACGTGCGAGTTTAGTGTTTTAATTAAGCGCAGTAGAAGATAAAGTGTATGTATTTTGATGTATATTTATTTTCAATATATTTAATTATTTAACATAATATATATATATATATATATAATATATATATATATATATATATATTTTTTTCCCTGTGTTAATATATTGATGAATATACTCCATCGTTTTGTATTTCTTATATTATTATTTTTTATTTTATTTTTTATTATATATATATTCCATCATTTAAAAATGTGTATTTCTTACATTATTATTAATTTTTATTGCATATATTCCTCGTTTGTATAGGATTGTGTATTTATTTTCTTTATATTTCGTGAAATTGAATCCAATAATTCGTCTAAATAAACAGAATGATGAAATGGTGTTTTATTTAATTATTTTGGTTGTATATATAAAAGATATTATTATTTAATTATATGTATATCAAATGGCTGGTTACGCCTTCCAAACCGACTGACTGATTTCTAAGCCAATTGTCAAGAATAGCTGAATAGCGCAATATGGCAGCTGAAAAGTTAATTAATATATACACATACACCTGCCTTTTAGGTCTTCTAAATCAACTGGCGGGTTAAGCCAACTGGCGGATTTCTAAGCCAACTGTGAAGAATATATGCTTTAATTAAATAAATAGCGCAAACTGGCAAATCAACACTAATAATGTATACCTGAACAAGCCATTTACGCCTTCTAAGTCAGATTAAGCCTTCTAAGCCAACTGACTGATTAGGACCTTATAAGACAGCGGGCGCTCGGATGAACTCTCATTATGCGTCTGGCTGCAACGATGCGAACACCCCTCTCTCCTTCTTAGGTTAAGGCTTAGGTTAGGTTTCCCTTTGGGGGGTAAGGCATCGCACCTTCTCCCCCAAAGACCCTCCTTCTTCTCCTTTCTCTCCATCTCTTAGGTTAAGGTTACCCCTTTGGAGAGAGGTCACCCTCCCTTCTCCCCACAAAGCTCCTTCCCCCCTTCATTGCAGCTTGGGGGATAACCCCTCCCCATTGTTGCATAACCCCCTTTGCAGCATTGACTTGTTGCATAACCCCTTCCCCCTTTCATTGCAGCTTGGGGGATAACCCCTCCCCTTGTTGCATAACACTCCCCTTTGTTGCATAACCTCGTGCAACATTCCCCCCTTTTGCAACATTGCATATGCACTCTACCATTTTTGCGAACATACTACTTACATGTATTATATATAGATATTAGTGTATATATGTAGTAATAATGCGAGTATGTGTGTGTGTGTGTGTGTGTGTGTGTGTGTATAATATGTGTGTGTATATAATATGTGTTTGAATTGAATAGCATATTCTATGATTCGTCTTTTCTCTTATCCAAATGGTAACATTTTCTTATCTATACGTAACGTGTGATTGTGGAATATCTAAATGTGATATGAAAAAACTAAATATACATCTGAAAAGAACATGCCTTTATTGCCTAGAATCATCCATTTTCATTGAAACAACTCGCAAATTTTTTTAATTCGCAGGGCGGTGTTATTAGTGTCGATAAAATGTCGCATTGACGAAATGGCTGTATATCCCTTAATTTAGTGTATTTGGTCTGAAGTGCCTCGTGCCCACCCTATGAGAACTGGTAATTATATATGGAGAAGTGTGTGTGTGTGTGTGTGTGTGTGTGTGTGTGTGTGTGTGTGTGTATTATTTATTTATTTATATTTATGTATTTAGATTCTCATAATAAATGCCATGGCAAAAATTAACCTTGATTCCATTTTCGAGTAACTATTCGTAATGTTTAAAATGTTTATTAAGCCATGTATACGGTATCTATGGGTAAATTTATAGCATTTTATACAGCGAATATAAATATTACGGAAACTGTACTTACTTGCAAGCTATAAATTACGTTAATTAATGTTTAATTCCTCATTTCTTGTTTATTATTGAAAAGAACTAGTGATTCCAACCGGTTGGAAATGGTTCAGTCACCCATTAGTGATTACAGTATGTTAGAAAATGTTTCCGATCAGGACTAGGTACACGAGATGCAATCAACGAGGATTTGTAACTTTTCCCTTTTTAATGAATAAATTTCATAATATGATAGATCGAGCGCACGAAAATGTCAACAACCTATTTTGAAGTAGTAGTCGTATCTTCCCCTACAGATATCTTCTGCAAAGTTACGTTTGTCGTTCCCCATTCTATTTCCGAATTGTTTTACATTTTGATGAATTTACAGAGGTGAGGTTAACCTATAAAGGTAAGGTTGACAGCAACAGTATGGTGGCAAAACAGCCGAGTGCCACTGGCAAGCACAGAGGGAAGTGAAGGGAAAAGAAGGGTGGCACTCTTTGCAGCCAAATTTTAATTCCTGATAAGATCTTAAGCCGTCAATGGCTTTTTAATGACCAAAGGAAAGATGAGATTAAATAAAAATAATATAAATATAAAGTTTAGGACTACCCGCCGTCGTTGCAGCATGAAGCCCCATCTGTAACACAGCACAGATGAATTACGAGAGACCGACGTAGGCGCATAATAATAATATATAAATAGTACTACTAATACACTACTACTAATAATAATAACAATAATAATACTGTAATATCACGTCAGAATATGAAGTTTACCAGCTATCATTTTAATGGTAAAAATTTTCAAAGTTTACAAAATATACAAATAATAATATAAAGGGTAAGGGCCACGCCACACTGTTCCAGCACGACGGCGAATCTGTAGCAGGACAAAAAATAACCGCGACATATACACATAGAGTGCCAAATAATAATAAAATAATTATATATAATAATATAAACACTAGGGGAACAACGACACGGTTGCATAATAATAATAATAATGCCTGCTAAACGACACTGAACGTGTTTGTTTGTACCTTTTTCATTTGTTTGTTTCCCTGCGCTCAACCGAATCCTTTTGTTTGTTTGGTTTACCTAAGTTGAAAAAAAAAATTATTTATATATATTACACCTTTGGTTAACTATGGGAAACTGGGTTCGAGACAGTCCCCGATGTGCATTATCCATATAAACAAATGAGCAGTTTAAGGGTGGTAGAAAAAGAGAGATAAGAGATGGAGTTATATTCCGTTACGTTTCAGCACAAAGCCTTGCTCACACAGAATGACAACATAGTTAAGGACACAATATTTAAATACAGACGATCTTTTCCAAACCTACTGGACGAACACTCGTTACTTCACCTGACTGGCTGGTTAGTGTTGATGATCCTTGGTCCCGCCCCTTTCTGCTAACTTCACCATAATTTTTCCCGTCATTTTGGCTAAACACATAAATCCCTCTCTATGATTTACCACGTTTACTGACGTTATATAAGCAGCTTCAATTGCTTCTTGCCAGTTTGGGGGTGTCCGTACCTACTTGCGTGCAAGACGAGTGAGTTTGATGTTCGGTGTAGACTGTAGGCGCATGTCTGCTCTATGTTCATATAGTCTTTTTGGGAAACTTCGCCCTGACTCCCCATAATAAACGGCAGAACAGCCACCACATGGAATCTCGTAAACTACACTACGTTCATTAATACGCTCATTTTGTTTCGTCCTCAACATATCGCCTATCTTTATCCCAGAAGAATTGGCTAAATAAACTCCCGCTCCTCTTAGGAATTTATCGATAATTTGGGCTCCTCTTGAATGCGGAACCGTTATATCTTTATCTACATTATTTTCAGTCTCACCTCCACGCCGTTCTGATATATCAATTGCTTTTTCTTTAGTTTAACTATTAATCCTTCGGGATAACCTAACTTTCCAAACGCTTCCTTGATATATTCAAATTCATTCACCAGATACTCCTAACTACATATTCTAATAACTCTCAGGTAGAATCCAATCAACACACCCGTCTTGGTCCTTTCACTATGAGCAGACAAATAATGAACATAATCGTCTTTGTTTTTAGGCTTTCTATAGATTAAAAATTTTGCACTTTCACCCGATTTCCAAATCACTGCGTCTAAAAAAGCCATTTTCCATTCTCTTCTTCTTCCACCGTAAACTGTATATGACCATCCACTTCATTCAACATTCTTAACTTAGTGTTTATATCCGTGTTCTCTGGAACCACTACTATCGTCAACGTATCTAAACCAAGCTGGGCCTCTTCCCATTATCCTAATAAATCTGTCCGTCTCCAAGGTTTCCATATGGAGACTAGCCATGACAGCGCTGAGTGGCGAGCCCATAGCCAGGCCTCTGTGTTGCCTATACCTTGAAATGTAAATGCATCAAATTTCACACACAAAGAAACCAGTTCCATGTAATCCTCCTTTGTTACCAGAAGAACGCTGTCTTCGATGTTTTCCATCACTCTTCTGACGGCCTCTTTCCACCGTGACATTTGTGAATAATGCTGTAACATCAAAGCTCGCTAGTTTCTTTCCGTCAAAATTAATGTTCTTTAGCCCCTGTAATAAGTCAGAAGAGTTTCTTAAATGAGCGTTGCTTACTGACCCAAGCGTGGCTGAAAGCGGCTTAGCTAGTTTCTTGGCCAGCCTATGAAGCGCGCTACCGATACCACCAGATGTTATTGGTTTCATCGGTATGCCAGGTTTATGTACTTTTTGGTAGGCTTCTCATTCTCGGTGGGCGGGTGGCTTCCTCCACTAACCCTGTTGGCTTTCTTCCCCTCTCTGACCTGTTCAACACTCTCCTCACCTCCAGTTTGAATCGTTTTGCCTCATCTTCCCCATATCCTGTAGGTCTCTTCTCATATGTCGTTACATCATTCAATAAATCCATCATTTTCTTCATATAGTCCACTTTACGAGATTCCATGTAATGGCTGTTCTGCCGTTTATTATGGGGAATCAGGGCGTGGCTTACCAAAAAGTCTATATGAACATAGAGCAGACATGCTTCTACATCGAACATCTAACTCACTCGTCTTGCAAGCAGGTAAGTACGGACATCTGCCAAACTGGCAAGAATCTAAGATCATTCATAAAGGACTAGATAAGGGGATGAGGAAAGTAATTGACGCTGCTTATATAACGTCAGGAAACGTGGTAAATCATAGAGAGGGATTTATATGTTTAGCCAAAATAACGGGAAAAATTATGGTGAAGTTAGCAGAAAGGGGCGGGGCCAAGGAGCATCAACATAACCTGCCAATCAGGTGAAGCCATGAGTGTTCGTACAGTAGGTTTGGAAAAGATCACCTGTATTTAAAGATTGTGTGCTTAACTCGTGTTGTCATTCTGTGTGAGCAAGGCTTTGTGCCGAAACGTAACAGAATATAACTCAATCTCTTATCTATGTCTTTTTCTACAACCCTTAAACCGCTCACAGTCCCCGATGTTCACAAAGATTTAGAATTCAGGTATGTTCAAACCTGTGCACGCAGGCACATTTGTGCCCGCGAAGCCATTTTGGTGTTCCCGCGATTAGCCCCCAGAAAAGGTTTTAGAGATCGGTTAATAGAAAGGATATTGCAATTAAAACTAGATAATAATTTTTTTTTGTGTTATGTATTTTTTATCATAATATTTTTTATGTGTGCCCGCCTGTGCTCCAGCATTTGGAAAATGTGCACGCCTGCGAAAAATTTGAGCACCCCTGACTTAGACCAAAAACTCAAACGAAGGACCAGACGCCTATCTAAGGAATCGATTGAGTTCCTTTCTGAGCGTCAGGGAGGGGACGCTGCAGCCAGGAGTAAATGACGTAAATAATTACTCCAAACTTAAAGCTCACTGGGAAGTAAATACCAGCTCAGAAATAAAGAAGACTGCGTACAGTAATAATATTCCTGAAACAGTATACCCACCCCCCCGAAATTAAATACATAATTGAAATAAACTGTAATTCCAAAAATAATTCCAAAATAGCCTTCTAACGCCAATATTCAAGCTTAACTTAACCTTTAAAATTGGCCAAAATCTAAATCTAATTAAAATGATATACCGCAAAGAATTTGGAGTATTAAGATCCCACACTGAAAATATAAATTCAGTGTCAGCAAATAAAGAATAAATAATAAAAAATTAACAAATATAAGAGATAACGATAATTGTGAACAGCGGAACGAGCTCCACGCGTTCGATGAAATCAATGGATTCAAACTTAAGTTTACCCCGATTATTAACCTAGTCTAAAATTCTCAAACACTAATTATAAACAAAAGGGTTAAATATGCTTTAGCTAAATGTACAGTTGCACTCACTATTCGTAGGACATTTTGAGAACACATAGCGACACCTGGCATATACTTGTGGTGTGTACTCCCAACGGTTATAACATTTTATGAATGAATATCGGGTTTAGCGCTGATTGGTTGACTCACTGCTAAATGTCTTCAGAACATAATTATTTCCATTCATCATTCTGGTTTACACATTACTAAGGAAACATAAATGAATAATTAAATATAAATTCAAGAAGGGGATATACTGTATATTAACAAAAAAAAACCTCTGTGATCCTGAACGAACGGAGCTGTTGGTGGGCATTATTGCGCCTTGAGCAAATTCAAAATTGATTCATTTATTTATTTACATTTAATATTGAACATAGATTCAGATATTATTTTTTGTTATAACAAAGACAGAGCAAAAACCTGATATATATATATATATATATATATATATATATATATATATATATGCGGTTTATGAATGAAAAAAAAACAATGTTTTGATTTACAAGGTGTTTCATAACATGTGGGAGGCACTTTAAGGATGGATTCAGGATCTGAAAACAATGGAAAATGTCTACATAAACATATGCCCGAAATCGCTTTGTTTCCGAGTTACAGCCCGTTATGTGTTCCAGCAAGTATCCGCCTTACCTTTAAAGGAAGTGCTCAAAATGACCGCCTTGCGCTTGAATAGACGCCTGAACACGCCTCGTCATAGACTTCCTGACGCGTTCAAATATTCCAGGTATTGCTCGGATTTTCTGGCATCCTTGTTCTACACGTTGGCA
The DNA here is from genome assembly GCA_023014485.1 of Bathynomus jamesi. Classification (NCBI taxonomy): domain Eukaryota; kingdom Metazoa; phylum Arthropoda; class Malacostraca; order Isopoda; family Cirolanidae; genus Bathynomus; species Bathynomus jamesi. The sequence goes on from JAJOZX010001083.1 coordinate 1,016,483, forward strand.
AAACATTTCAACGTTGTCAATGAGTGTCACGTAAACCGACAGATTTCAGATGACCCCACAGTTAAAAATCGAGTGAATTCAGGTAAGGGCAGCGAGCAGGCCACGCAATGGGTCCTCCACGGCCTATCCATTTATCAGGAAAATAGTCATCCAAATAGTCTCTGGCTACTCGACTAAAATGAGGCGGGGCGCCTCGTGCATAAACCACATACGACGTCGGACACCAGGAGGAACTTCATCGAGTAAATCGTTTAAATCATTCGTTAAAATATTGGAATAGGATTCTCCTGTTAATCTTCCAGGCAAAACAGAAAGACCGATTAAATTGCCGGCAATAAGTCCTGCCCATGCATTGATACTAAATTGTTGTTGGTGCCTTGACTGCATGATGGCCTGCGGATTCTCTTCGGCCCAGTGATGAGTGTTGTGAAAATTGATCATGCTATTTCTTGTGAAGGGAACCTCATCAGAAAACAACACGGGGATAGAAAAAGAAGCTCGCGAGCACACTGTTGAATGAACCAAGTACAAAAAGCATCTCGTAGTGGGAAATCAGCTTCAGTAAGGCTTTATACCCTCTGAATGTGATATGGTTAAAGCTGTTGTTCCCGTAAAATTCTCCCCACAGTTGTATATCTTACACCCACTGCTGCTGCTATCCTTCGGATGCTGACACCAGGATGTTCCACCACGCAATTCAGGACCCGCTCCTCCACCTCAACAGTTCTGGCGCTGATTGGTCTACCACCATCTGAAACTCGCTTGTTGAATGATCCTGTATCACCAAGACGCTCGTCTATTCTCTGAAAGGTCTTATCTGGCACATGGCGATTCGGAAACCTTTCCGCATACAGACATCTTACTGCGGCCGCATTACACTCGGCAAGTCCATACATGAGATGCATCTCTGCCATTTCTCTGTTTGAATACGCCTCCATTCTCACTTCAAATGCACACTATCACTGAATAGCACAAAAACTTTTAAGATTTTTTTTTTCACTGGACTGCAATTCACGATAAGAAGTTACGAATACGAACAGTGAAACACCGCGATGCACTGCACCTCTGACTGACTGATGGCTCTACATTCAACGATATTGAAACGCGTCATAGAGTGTACGAAACATTAAAATCGGCAAGGCCATACATGAAATAAGTCTCGTACACACTCACAAACATTGTCGGCAAACAGTGTTTGTAAACAGTTTGTAGAAATAAATGCTGAAACACAAAACGGGCTGTAACTCGGAAACAAAGCGATTTCGGGCATATGTTTATGTAAACTTTTCTCATTGTCTTCAGATCCTGAATCCATCCTGAAAGTGCGTCCCACATGTTATGAAACACCCTGTACATTAAATTTTAATAACTTTATAACATTACCAGATTGATGGATATCTGTAGGTTTCATACGTCACTGCTTAGAATATTTTCCAATTGGCAAATGGACGACAGCTGAATTGATACTACTGGTATGGCATTGTTATATCCGGAGCAAATGCTATTTCTTGATCAGCAACACTGATATAGAAATAAGCAGCCACTGACAGAAATATTATTTAGAAACGAAGAATGTTTTGTATTGAGGCAGCACCATAAATGCATATAATTGTTTTGTATTAATAAGTTCCATGTTACAACTTAAGTGTTGAACCACTGCAGCTGTGACTCTTGGTGGTCTCTCACCTCAAAGGAGAGAATTACAGAAAATAGAACTATTACAGTGATTCATATCAATAAACATAACGCCATTTAAACGATGATATTTGACAATTTAGCAAAGGTGTTACACATTCATAACACTGGTATGCATATGAAATTTTTTTGTCTGCTGTGAGGGGTTTTTCAACTCATATTATATAATTCGACCATGCTGAATTCGAAAATGACATTGGTTTTCCTCAATCAGGTCAGGTTTTTTCTCTGTTGGCCATTTATTATAAGTCCAATTTATCCCCAAATTTATTGATTTTTTTAGCTTAAACACTGTAGATACGAGTAATATTATAAGAACACTCGTGAAAAATGAAAACATTGTGTGAATAAATACTTTTATTCATACAATGAATATGGAAAAAAGTTTATTGAGGAAGGAATGAAGTTTTTTTGGCTTTCCGTCTGTGTTTTTCTTCGGGCACGTCTCGCTTCAAACACCAGCAATAGTCCGCCAGCATATTGATATCCCAGTTTCCCTGGTACCTCTCTTCCATTATTTTGATATCTTGGTGAAATCGTTCACCCTGTTCCTCACTATAATCCCCGCAATTTTCAGGAAAATAGTCCAAGTGGGACAACAAAAAGTGCATTTTTATGGACATGCGCGACCCATGAGCTTTGAAAGCTTCCATCAAGTTTTCGAGAACGGACTCGTATTCTGGACTTCTACGCTTGCCAAGAAAATCAGTGACAACTGATTTGAATGCTTGCCAGGCATTCTTCTCAGTTGGAGTCATTGCGTTTTCGAACTGAGTATCCTTGATCAAAGTTCGAATTTGAGGACCATCAAAAACCCCAGCATTTAGTTTAGCATCAGATATATGAGGAAATTTACTCTCGAGATATCGGAATGCTGAACCCTCCTTATTCATTGATTTAATGAAATTTTTCATCAAACCCAGCTTAATATGAAGTGGTGGGAGCAAAATTTTTGTTGGTGGTACAAGAGGCACTGAAACGACATTATGCGACCCAGGTTCAAAATTCTCTCTGGATGCCCATTCACGCTGTGCATAGTGCTTCTCATCCGCTCGGCTATCCCATTTGCAGAGGAAACATGGGTATTTCGTGTATCCCCCTTGCATTCCCAATACAAATGCCACAATCTGAAAAAAAATGAAAATTTTAAAGAATTTAGAGAATTTGTTCTATCAGATAAAAAAATCTATGCATTGGACTGTATCACTTCTGTGGGGAAGTTAAGTGTTCTTATACGCTCTCAAATAACCTTTGGAAAAACAACATAGTCAATAGCAATAGTTTACTTATGATATTAGTATTACCTTCAAATCTCCACAGATCCTCCAGTTATGTTGGTCGTATACGAGAGCATCCAGTAAAATTTTCATGTTATCGTAGCTCTCAGTAAGTTATACGGAATGTGCTACAGGGACTGATGCAACCCTATTCCCAATGTTGAGAAGTACTGCTTTCAAACTTCGTTTAGACGAGTCTATAAATAGCCTCCATTCTGATGCGTTATATGGCAGGCCCAAGGATTCGATTAGCCCCTCAACATTGCAGCAGTACACTAAGGAAGAGGTATTTTCGTGCACTGCAAAAAACTTGCGGAATTCTTCCTCTCGTTTCCTATACCAGGAGAATGTTGTTCCCGGAGCCAGCAAGTTGTCCTCTCGAAGTCGTGAGCCCAAGATCTCGGCAGCTAATTTGGAAAGTCCTAAATCCCTGGCAAGATCATTAAGTTTGGCCTGGTTGAGAGGCCTCGGCTCATTTGAAGCGGTATTTTGAGGTATATACGACTGGGACTGGTCATTGGCATTGGTCATTGATTCATCATCAGAATCATCGAAGTCCAGGGTTTGAGGTGGGTCGGGTATTGGAATTCCAGGACCATGGGGTACAGGTCTCATAGCAGAAGGAATGTCAGGGTATACAACAATGTGTTTATTCTTCTTGTTAACTCCTGAAAATAGAAACACAGAAACATGGATATAAAACTTGCATATGAAATAGAAGAGGCATTCAGACAGTGGCGGCTCGTGAGGGAAGGCTGCGGTCTGTAAGATATGAAATAGGTCGATGGAGTCTGTATATTTTCTTTCTTTTTCATTCATATTGTCCCTTCGGGACAATATGAATGAAAAAGAAAGAAAATATACAATCATTGTATATGTAAATGTAACTTGTATAACAATATGTATGTGTAAATGTATTTTCTATAACAATAGGTATATGTAAATGTATGATTACCATTATGGTGAATATTATGCTATATATGGTGAATATTACATTATGGTGAATATTATGTCAAGTTTCATACGAGGATTTCAAAATATTTAAGAAAAATAAATTTATAAGCCCACCTTGGAGGTTTGTCATGCAGAAATAGCAATCTGTCACGTGATCCTTTCCTTCTCTCCAAATCATGGGAATTCCAAAAGGCAAAGATTTCGCTCTGCCTTTGCTCCATCTTCTCAAATTTTCAATGCACGTCTTGCAGCACATATGAGGGGCGAAATTTTTGTCCTGGTCCCCTAGCTTAATTCCAAAGTATGCTCTATACATTGTCTTCACAAATTTAGTGATTTGGGACTGGTTCTTTGGCATGGTAACCGTCCCACATATGTAGCAGAATCTACTGGGATCATTTTTACACGCTCTATTCATTATGAAATATTTTATCTATATGCCTGGAAAGTAAAAAAAGATATTATACAAGTGAAACAAGTGATGATAGATGTTACTGTTCCAATTCCGCTTTGACAAAATCACGAAAAATTCTATTTTACTTATGAGGCCATAGCCGGATAACCTGAGCTGATTGAGAAAAACGGATTGCAGATTTGAAATCCGCAGGAAAAACTCTATAAGAATCACTTACAAAACCCTTGACAGCAAAATTGATGCATACCAGTGTAATTACCATGAACACAACAAATTTAATAATATGTCCAGTCACGGTTGTTGTCTATTACTTCCTGCAGTCGATGTGGTACAGAAGCAACATGATTATATACCAGCTGTTAATTCTTCCTCAGCACCTCCCACTCACTAAATGTGTGTTGTAAAAGCTGGTCCGTTGTTCGGTCCTCCGCTGTTTCCCATATATTTACAATATTGGCCCATAGATTCTCGACGAGATTCATATCACAACCCTAACTTAGCCAATCCAGAAGGTCAATATTGCTTTGCTCAGAGAACCAGCGTGTGACGATCCGTGCTCTGTGAATTGGGGACCTGTCTTGCATAAAAATGGTTCGCTGAGGAAGTGGCAGAGCATATGCACGCACAGAAGGAAGTATAACGTCTTCGTAGATTTCTCTATACTGGTTTGCAGTAAACCTCCCTTCTATTTTGGTGAGCTCTCCTACACCATACAGATGAATCCATCCCAACGTGTTACAAGTGACATGACCGCTACGTGCTTACTCAGAGATGTCATCCTCCAACAATGAAGACGGCCACGGGATGTGGAGGAAAAGGTCTTTTCGTCGGTAAATATCACTCGACTCCAAAAGTCAAGTCTTTTATCAACAAGTTGCTGAGTAAATCGAAGTCTATTTTCTCGACGTTCCTGATTGAACTTCTCCTTGATAGCCGGTGTACAATGATGTAACCCAGCTTCATGTATCCGCTACCTTACTCTTATTGCCGAAATATGAAGCTGCAATTGTTTCCTTATGGCAAGAGCATTGGTAAAGGGATGGGCTTCGGCAACATCGCAGATCCTCCGATCATCCGCAGCAGTTGTCAGTCGAGGTTTCCCCGTTCTGCGGTGATCTCGTAGATTCCCATCCTCTCGCCGCCTCTTGAACCATATATACAGTAAACATTGTTCGTAGAAATTCCAAGTTCTCTTGGAATTTGAGTTGGAGACAGCCCGCTCTCCTTCATGGCGATGATTCTTCCCCTTCCAGCAATTTTCTGGTTTTTATGATCCATTCTACAGAGTAATTGCTTCGATTAGATTCAGGAAGAGTGTGAGCTTATTCTCAGTCACCATACCTGTTAACACCACTGTCATGACGTCATATGGTGTCACGTGATATGTTAAAAGTCAGGTGGAATTTTTGGAATGCGGAAATAGTTCGGAAAATGGTCATTAGGCTGCTACACCAGCGGTTCCCAAACTTTTTTTGTGATTATCTCTTTTGGTTAATCGCCAAATGGAAATTACCCCCGCCCTGCAAAAAGCAGAGGAAACTTCATTTTACTGAGCACAAGAATAATTTTTCAAATCTTATAAACATAATACTCGTATATTTCTCTATACACAATGCCTTATGTATAAGTTAAACACATATGATATTGGTCAAAGGATGGATACAACATTACATAGGAAGCAAGCAAAACGCGTCACCACCAACTACTAGTCTAGTGCGAGGGATGCAAGTGTTTCTGCTGAACTAATGCCTGAATTCTGGGTTCAGTTTCCCTCAAGGCGCAGCGAAAATTGCCTTCAGTGTGCAGCCGATTTCACAGTTTGTTCTTTATGACCATCTTTGCTGAAAAGCCTGCCTCACAACGATAACTTGTCGCAAAAGGTACCAGCACTTTCTTTGCCTCTTCAGCAAGCAAAGGATACTCCCCATCCACTTTTGGCCAAAATGTCTCTACTTTTTTTTCTGCAAACTCAAACTTCAGAATAAAATCTTCATGAATTCTGTGTTCAGTTCAGGTGAGTCACTGCTTTTCATGACGTAATAAGTGAATGGCTTCTTTTTAAGATAGCATGGCTGCGTATTAAATATGCTTCTGTACCACATCGACTGCAGGAAGCCATAGAAAACAACGGTGACTGGACAAGATATTAAATTTGTTGTGTTCATGTATAAGATATCTCTCAAATATAATGGTATTTATGAATGTGTAACACCTTTGCTAAATTGTCAAATATCATCGTTTAAATGGCTCTATATTTATGGATATGAATCACTGTAATAGTTTATTTTCTGTAGTTCTCTCACTAATATTTCTCTGCTCATCGCAGAGGATTACTATTATAAATTCGCTTATGGACACATAAAAATTTAGGGCATACAGTACATCTCATCAAGTCAAAGGTGGGTGTAATGGTAACAGGACCACTGTTGGATACAAAAAATAATGAACGTTATTCGACTTTGACTGCAGAAGCAGTTACTGTACTGCACATATCAATGAATAGGGATTGATGTACTTTATCTCGACTGTCAGAAAGCCTTTGTTAAGGTACAGTGCTTACAAGAAGTCTCGCGCCTCTGTCTCGTCCCAAGCTAGTCTGTTAGGTATAAAATGGGCGGTCCTTATGGCAGCGGAGGTGTGTTCGGATTGGTGCACATAATTGCTCTAACCCCATCAATGACGTCCACATTATCTTTGTGTTGATCACTCTATCTATTTATATATAGAGACATACTGTATATAGATATATATAGAGTATGCAGGGGATAACGTGTCTCAGTCCCAGCTATGGTAGTTGTCTTACAATTAACAGTCCCAAGTGCAGGTTACGTTAACACCTCCACATAAACTACCCTGGACTAAAATAACACACGTGAAGTCCTTACCCAGAAACCATTTAAAAAGTGTGATTTAAAAGCTCTCTCTCTCTCTCTCTCTCTGATCACACCGCATCCCATCAGAGGTCTTCAGCAGGGACATCGGCAATGTATCCATACAACGTTAATAATAACCGAAACTCGGGGAAAATATACTCTCTGCCTTCCGCTCTATCCCAAATCCTTTTCTCTTAGTAACCTCTTAATACAAACTAATCTATCATATTTTGCGACATTTTAACTCTGGTAGGATTCAATTCCATTCCTATAGTGTAAGAGATACTTAAATTCATGTGTGTATTATGCCATATGATTGTCGTAATAAATAATCATTTTTAAATAGTTTGAGCGTTCAAGGTCATCTGTAATAATCTATAGACTACCCCTCAAGCCCACTCTCAACATTTAGATTCCCCTAAGACAGGCGTCTTCAAGTAACATGAATTCGTAGAGATCTAAGGTGTTAGATTCCATATTATATAATTTATGTGCTAGGTTTAAGAACGCTGGCATTGAAGGATAGAAGGAAGGGACAGTAAAAGCGATAATAGGTTTAATGAAGGAAGTGGAATGAGGATGGAGGTAAGCGTTGCTATGTCGAAGGAAACGAGGTTGGGTGGGGCTGGATGTCTGGCTATGGTGTCGGAGAATTGACTCAAGTAGATGGACGCTTTACTGGACAGCAATATTGCCAGATACTGGAAGAGGTGCTGCTACCCAGTGTTCGTGCGTATCTGGTTCCAGCGCCGGAACCATTTTTTTAATGGAAGATAACAGTCCCATTCATAGGAGTAACGTTGTGAAAGCGTGGTACGAAGATCACCCAGAGATTATTAATCTAATTCTGCCACCACGTTCTCCTGATATGAATCCGATTGAAAACCTTTGGGCAATAATGATTAACTAATGGGAGCAACGCAATGAAAGAACATTTGAAGCACTTTTAGCTCACACGAGGAATAGTTGGGAGAGCTTACGCCGAACACCAAACATTCCCTACAATCTGGCCTCTTCAATGCCGCAACGATTGCAAGAAATTATTGATGCCGGAGGAAGCTATACGAAATACTGATGTTAAAGCCATGACGTAAATGTGTATCGAATATATATTTATATTAATATAGAATTTTATTATATTTTTATGTTTGACATCTATAAAAGTATATATTGTGACCATGAAAGAACTTTACTTATCCTTAGTTAGAATCTTTTCTTGCAATGTCTACGCTCGTGGCGATGATAATATATGCATTGTTGAAACAAACTCTGAGAAGGTAATAGTTTCAGGAAAAAAATAAAAACTGGCAACATCGAGGCCATCACGTGTTTATGGGAATTGTCATATGATATGCTACCAATAAACTCTTATATACTACTATATACAGTATACTATATTACGTAATAATTACGATGAACAAATCAAATGCAAATTTCTCTGATTCACGGCCCACCAGTCTTGCTTTAGACTAATGACTTTCATAAGATGGAATAGGATACCACTTAAAACAATGGATAAACTATCTATTAGTGAGACGACCGTGATTTCCTCGAAATGCGAGCGCGTGAGAGGTTCACCGAGGAATTTGGTCATTAGATTCTTCACGTGGGATATGTGTCACAAACAACAATATTGACAACAATTCCCAACAATTACTTAATATCAATCATTGCATTTGAGCAAATAATTTAGACCTGCGTCAAAATAACTTAGGTATCATGCCATGATTTGGGATATTTGCCGAAATAGTCGTTCTCTATAGTCTACAGTATATATTGAGACGGTATAATGTAATGACCAGCTAATATTATGATGACTAGGATTGCTCCATAACCATCCCAACATCCCGAAACTTGGTCATTCTGCTTCTTAATCATTTGTATTTTAAACACTAAAATGTAGCAGAAGTGACGTAATTATGGATGTCATTGATTGGGTTAGAGCAGTTATGTGCACCAATCCGAACACACCTCCGCTGCCATAAGGACTGCCCATTTTATACCTAACAGACGAGCTTGGGACGAGACAGAGGCGTGAGACTTCTTGTAAGCACTGTACCTCACCTCCGGCTAATGGCCAAAGTCCACGCGCTGGGTATCGATGTGGAAGTAGGTAGCTGGATTGAAAACTGGCTGAAGAATAGCCGCAGAGGGTTGTAATCAAAGGGGCTAGCTCGGGTTGGGCCTCAGTCACTAGCGGGGTTCCTCAGGGTTCCGTTTTGGGGCCACTGTTGTTTATCATTTACGTAAATGATATCTACGCTGGCATCGTCAGTAGGATCGTCAAATTCGCTGATGACACGAAGCTTGGGGTCAATGTTGGGACGCATGAAGCGATCGAGCAACTGCATGTGGACCTACGTAGGATAGGAGAGTGGTCCGAAAAATGGCAAATGACGTTTAACGTGGGCAAATGCAAGGTCATGCACACTGACTACGCCAATCCCATGTTTGACTACTCCATGCTGGGGAGTAATATCGAGGCCACTGATTTGGAAAAGGACTTGGGTGTGCTAATTTGCAGCGACCTTAAGTTTACTAAACAGTGCGTTGAGGTGGAGAAGGAAGCTCAGAAGCTGTTGGGTTATATGAGGCAATTTCGATTTCGGAGCAAGGAAATTGTGCTCTCTCTGTACAATTCCCTGGTTCGGCCGCCACTTGGAGTACGCTGTGCTCTTCTGGTCGTCCACCCTCAGGAAAGATATTGAGAGGCTGGAGCGAGTCCAGGCGAGGGCCACAAAGTTAATCCCTTCTGTTAGGCATATAGGCTATAATCAACGCTTACACGCCCTGAATTTGCATCCGCTGGAAACTCAGAGGCTACGCGATCAACTCACCGAGGTTTTCAAGCTTTTACCTGGGTTCGACGATGCCGATTTTAGAAGTTTAGTTTAAATGATAACTCAACTCTCAGCAATGTTTGGAAGTTGGATTTAAAACTGTTTAGCACTATCGTGTGTGGGAATTACTTTACCTATAAGATCTGTGACACGTGGAACAGGCTACCTTCAGAAGTTGGGAACAGTTCCTCTGTGGATCAGTTCAAGAAAAGGTTAAGCCGAATCTTGCACACTATTTGAGGATGTGTGTTACTATTTTCTGGGGTAGCTGTTCAAGAAGCTAGCTGTGACAATGTGTAGGAATTTTTCCTTGGCACCCGTTGCTATTGGTACCTCCTCAGCATTGGCCGCAAGGCCTTTTGAGGTACGTCTTGTCCTTGTAACTCTTTGTAACTCCTTGTAACTCTGTAAATTATTATCCAGAAGTTAGCGCAATGGAAGGCTGAGACAGTTCATGGTCCTTTAGAATTCTCAACTCTGTATCATACGTTGTAGTTTCGTGTATCCTTATGACATCTCGACGAATTGACATTCTAGCGACAAATTATTATTAGATTAAATTAAGTTATGTTAAGTTAAGATTGGTGAGGTGACGCTAGGTTAAATTAGGTGAAGTTAGATTATTTTATGTTATGTTGAGTTAGTTTTTTAGTGTCGATATTTCTGTCTTTGTTGAAATATGGGTATTGGTCCATTTCAGTAGCATGAAAGCAAAAATCCCGAGTGCAATGCAAATGCATGCAACATTGTATCTTGCAACATCGCAAGATTTAAACATTGAAACACTGTATCTTGCAACATTGCATGCAACAAGGTGAGAGGCTGCTTTAACTCCCACCCAAATATATATATATATATATATATATATATATATATATATATATATATATATATGTGTGTGAATTGTGCCACATTGTAGTGGTGGGTGGGCTCCCGTGTTGACCCAGTGGGCTACGTCTGCGGGGGCTTAGCCCCAGGAAGGGTCACCCATGCCGGACAGGCTACTGGCGAGACGGGCTAAGAGCCACTTAAGTCTTTGGCACCCAGTACGGGTCTCCAGTGTTGTCCTCCGGAGGTAACTCCCTTAGGGTGTCACTATGTTGGTCGCCCCTCCCCCAGCAGCGGAACACTTGGACATGCCCTTGGACATACACCCTCTGGAGCAGGGTTCTCGCCACTGCCCACCTCAGCCGCCTTCGGGCAAGTCAGGTTCTGCCGAAGACTTGCCTTCAAAACCCGGCTTCTTACTCTCCCCGTATGCCTCTCTCACCCGCCGTCGGCTCGCCTCCCCACGGAGAGAGCCCCGCGGTTGACAGGGAAGTTGGCATTCACGTCCATCCTATCGACCATTGGATATCCCAGTCCACTTCGATTCTACAGTCTCCCTATCCTTTCCAAGTATCCACAAATTCTAAGTGATCCTGCCTACCTCTGGGTCCCTACCGACCAACTCTGAGCGGACGTTACAGGCGATCCGAGCCCGCAGCAACTCCAGCCGCTATGATGTGCGACCACAGAGGGATGGCTCCCTCCTCATAAAATCACGCTCAGACGCAGAAACGAAAGCCCTACTCTCCTCACTGAGGTCCTTGGATGCTCGGTGTCCGTCTCTCCACACCCTCGTCTGAACCAGAGTCAGGGCACTATTTACGCCACCCGCCTATTATCGATCACAGTGAACAAGCTCTTGGAGGACCTCGCACCCCAGGGTGTCACTAAGATCCATCGCTTCACATCTCGACAGGGAGGCACCCCCTCCCCCACCCTGCGCCTACTTCTTACCTTCAATACCTTAGACCCTCCTGAACGTATTGTATGGGGTATGGGAGACCGCACGTCATGCGAATTTACTCTCCATCCATACATCCTAGACCCTACCCGATGCTCTAAATGCAACAAGTTTGGTCACGTTAGCTCAGTTTGCCGGCAGCCGCACCAACTGTGTGTTCGTTACGGACAAATCGTTCACCCAGACAAGTGCCCCAACACACCCAAATGCTCCAATTATGAAGGCGCACACTCCTCTTCATCGCACGAATGCCTGTTTAGGTTGGAGAAGGAGGTACGAGACCTGCAGGTAGCGGACTTCCTTAGTCTCTGAGAGGCGCGAGACAGGGTGCGGAGTCGGGAGGTGAGGCCGGGGGTATCTTACGCCGCTGCCCTCAGCTCTGTCCTCTCGGCACGCCGCACTGGTCTGCCGCTCACACCTCCCTCGACCACTGCTCCCCATCCGTCCCAAAGTGAGTCCTCGCAGGACCCGACGACCTCCTGCCCCCCCCCCACTATCCCTTCTCTTCACGCACCTCACCTGCCACAGATTCCACAGGAGTCTGGGACCAGGACACCCAGGCCCCATCCGCCTCGAACCCTGCCCTCCCAGCACTCTCTGCACACACCTGAACCTAAAGCCCGGACCAAGCCGCCGAGGCGGAGACGCCGAAGCGATTCAGACCCTCAGGCCTTTCAACGTCTCTCCCTCTTCCCCTAGATTTTAGAAGACGGCTCAGACCATCACACCGCCCACTTCATCTACGAGGACTCTATCACCCCACCGCAGAAGTCCCACCAATCTATCCCCGAAGACTCTGACAATAGTTGCCGAATTACATGACCCGCCCCCCACGACGAGATCCAATCTGGACAACATTCTCTACTCCGAGGATCCAGTGAATGCGGCTCTGGCGCAGCTACATGGTGTGGCCGAGGGGAGCTCGGCGGCACCCATGAGTCTTATGGATCTGCCCTTGCCTCCTGGTGCCATTTTTTCCACCGCTCCACGAGAACACTGGTTTATTTCCTTCCACTCTCACAGTACCTTCTCTCCCAACATCTCCGACCCCTTCCCTGTTAGCCACCCAGAGCACGTCCTCCCTCCCACCTGCCCGGTCCTTCTGGTACCACCTATCGCCACCCACGGTCTGCCGTGTGACCCCAGACGGGCGGGGAGGTACCACTTTGGAAAATAAAGCGCCCCCTCCTGCCTCGAGCACAGAAGCCCACCAAGAAACTTCTTGCCCTCTGAGCCCACGACGTTATCCTAGCTGCTGTGATCCACGCCTCCGGTCTCGCTCGGCCGACTCGACCCCGCAATCTCCGCGGAGGTCGATTGGCCAACCGTTTCCTTCTCTGGTGAACGGCAGATAGCCAGCCATGCTCCTGACCCAACCTTCGCCTTCGCGAACCACAGATCTCCCTTCACACTCCAACCTCCTAGCACCTATACCTTTACCCATCCCCCATCATCAAATAATGGATCCCCCGAAAACTACAATAGTACACTGGAACTGCAGAGGAATATTCGCGAACTACGAAGGCTTTAATTCCTTGATTGCCACTCCCAGTCCGGTGTGTGTATGTCTTCAGGAGCTAATCCTTGGGACCAGGCCCATGCCCTGCCCTACTAGTTATTCCTACATCACCACCCCGTCTCCTACTTGCACTCGAAGGGGAGCTGCCATTTTTATACGCCACGCAGTCCCCTTCCACAATATCTCTATCCGATCCCCTTTACAGGTGATATACCTCCCTCCCCACACTCAAGTCTCCCGCGATGACCTGGTAGAGGTGGTACAACTCCCCAGGCCCTTCCTATTACTGGGTGATTTCAATAGTCGCCACCCATTGTGGGGACACACACACTCCACTCCCCGACCCTGATTAGTATCATGGCCGAGCTCTCCTTCGAGTGCCTCAATGATGGTTCTCCTACATTCTACCATGCTACCACCTGCACTCCATCCTGCATAGACCTGTCCTTCGTTTCGACCGATGCCCTCCAAGATTTCACATAGCAAGTCCTCCAAGAGGATTATGGAAGTGACCATTTTCCTGTTCAACTCACGCTCAACTGACCCGACCAGATCGTTCGGGTACCGGAGAAATGGATTACTGGCAAAGCTAATTGGTCCCGCTTCCACGATGATACATATACAACCCTTACGACTGCCCACTTCCTATCCTCCGACGAGTGCATCGCATACTTCGAGTTAATCGTTGTAGCGGCTGCTTGCACTAACATCCCGCGATCCTCCGCCTACCCCCCCGCACCCGACGGGTACTTTGGTAGACCCCAGAGTGCACGGAGGCCATACGCGCCAAGAAGAAGGCTACTCGACGCTTCTACCGTACGCTACTCCCCATCCATCGTACGGAGATGCAGCGGACCAGGGCCATCGCCCGCCGTACAATGAAGACAGCGCGCCGAGCTTCTTGGCGTGCCTTTGTATCCGGCGTCACCACCACCACATCTTCGGCTACCATCTGAAAGAATGTACGGTGTGTCGAGAGGCGACATGTCCCCTCCCGGTCCCCAGTCCTCCGGACTAACGACGGACTCCTATACGAGCCAAATCGGTGGCAAACCACTTAGCTTCTACTTTCGCCGCCGTTTCTTCCTCCGCATTTAGCTCCCTCGTACCCACCCCTAACAACAGCTCCTCTTCAAAGTTCCTCGACAGCACCTACAACCCGTTGTTCACCATGCGTGAACTACGGGCGGCACTGGCCTCTCGACGATCCCCTTGTCCCGGACCGGACGGTATCCCGTACAGTATGATCCAGCACATCCACCCTACCTTACAAATTTTCTTACTAGACCTATACAACCGCATATGGATAGAGGTCGCCTTCCCTTCCAGGTGGAGGGAGGCCCACGTAATCCCTATCCCCAATCCCGGCAAAGATTCCCTCGATCCCACAAACTACAGACCAATCGCCCTAACGTGTTGTGACTGCAAAATCTTCGAAAAATTGGTTGCTACGTGACTATCGTTCTTCCTTGAAAATAGTAATTCCTTCCCGGCTACCCAGTCCGGCTTCAGACAATTTCGCTCCACCACTGATCCCCTCCTGCTCCTCAGCCGATCCATACAGAATGCCTTCGACAGTGGACAGTTCGTCCTATCAATTTTTTTTTACATTCAGAAGGCCTACAACACCACCCTTCGGACAATAATCCTTAGTCAGCTCCAAAATCTAGGTCTCGTCGGAACCATGCCGACCTTCATCAAGGGCTTCCTTTCTCCCGAATCTTTAAAGTTCGGGTAGGCTCAGTCCTCTCAGACACCTTCGTGCAGGAGGACGGGGTCCCACAGGGAAGCATCCTCAGTGTTCTATGCTTTTCCATCGTCATGGACACAGTCTCAAAATGCCTTCCACCCACCATCCGTTCTTCCATCTACGCGGATGATCTTGCGATCTACTTCTCAGAGCGGGAGACGTCCCTCATTCAACGGCAAATTCAGCTTGCCATCTACCGGGTGGAAAGGTGGGCAACGTCGCTGGGGTTCCGCCTCTCCACCCCCAAGACCAAGTGTATGCTCTTCAGCAGAAGAAGGCCCGCAACCCTTCCGGTTCCCTCTGTCACGTTATACGACAATCCTCTTGAGGTGGTACCCTCCACGCGATTTCTGGGCGTGACTCTAGACCGACGTCTCAACTGGGTTCCCAATCTCAAACACCTGAAGCGTTCCCTCCAACGTCCCCTCGCTCTCCTAGCTCACTTCTCCCACACCACATGGGGCGCAGACCGACGCTCTCTTCTTCGCCTTTACACTTCCATGGTGCAGTCGAAGCTGGACTATGACAGTGTAGTATACTGTTCAGCCTCCAACGTCTGCTTCGTATCTTGGACCCGGTCCTTAATAGGGGCCTCCGCCTCGCCACCGGTGCCATCCGCTCTTCCCCAGCCTCCAGCCTCCAAGTGGATTGCAATTACCTCCTTCTCGACCTCCGACGGGGTCTGCTACTCATGAGGACAAACCTCCGTGCAAAGAAACTACCCTCTTGCTTCTATGCGCAGCGATTTCTAAACTCCCACCGCAGGGACGGAGGTGGCACTTCACTGAAGCGGTCCGTTCTTTCCTTGATCTTTGCAACATGCCCGCCCCCTCAGTTACCCCCATTTCATACAGCATCCTACACCCCCTGGCTCCTCACCCCTATCAAGTTTGGCAGGGACCTGTGTGCCCTACCAAAGACTACCACGAGCACTACGGTACAGGTCACTCTTCCGAGAACACGCAACCCAATACCTAGACACAGTCCCCATTTATACAGATGGTTCCCGCTCGGAGGCTGGCACGGCCGCCTCAGCGGTAATATTGGTTCAGCCGCTTTCTCGAGGAGTCAGCCTGCCCCGCGAGGCCTCCGTTTTCTCAGCAGAACTCTTCGCGATTATAGAGGCCCTCAATATTGTGCCACCCACTCTGCCAGCAACTTCGTCATTTATTCAGATTCCCAAAGCGCACTTCTCTCCCTAGAGGGATTTAACCCCCCTCATCCGCTCGTTTGTACCATCAAACAAACCTTCCACTTTTTAACAGCCTTCTGACACAAGACAATCGCCTTCTGCTCTGTCCCGGCACATGACGGCATCCAGGGTAACGAGGAGGCGGACCGCACGGCAAAGACGACCGGCTTACTGCCGGCATCCCCCCGGCCCCTCCCTTTCTCCGACTTCTTCCCGACTCTTCGCTCCCACTTCCGCTCCATCTGACAACGGGAATGGGACCAGGCCACACAAAACAAACTCCACAAGATCAAACCGCAATTAGGATACTAGGCCTCCTCATTCCACCGGTCCCGCCATAAAGAAGTGATTCTAGCCCGTCTCCGCATAGGACACACGCATTACTCATGGTCACCTTATGGCTAAATCGCCAGCCCCGCTCTGCCCTATCTGCCATATCCCTATCACTGTCGTACATCTTCTGGTCGAATGCCCAAACATGCCCGCTCTTCGTCGCAGGTGTTTCCCTCTCTTGTCTAAAATTCCCATACCCGAGCGTCTACAACCCATACTCGCCGAAGGCCCCCATTTTTCAGGAGAAGCGATTTTCCTTTTCCTCACTCATTCCCATCTGCTTCATCGTGTCTAAGATCATATCCTTCCTACCCACTCTCCAGCAACTGAACCTTACTTACCCCCACTAGTCTACCATCCCCAACTCAGTAACACCACCCACCCACTGCCCCACCGAGATATGTATCACTTTCTCAAGGTACGAATCGCCGGTAAAATTAAAGAAAAAAAATGTGTGAATTGTATGTATGTGGATGAATTTGCATGTAGGTTTGTATAGAAAAACAAAACTTCTTATATATATATATGAATTGTATATATGTAGGTGAGGGCCCGGGCTAGACCCTCGAAAGGTAGGTAACCTAAAATAAAACACAAAAAGGAGGAGATTCTCGATGTTCTCGCTGTCATAACACTTCGCATAATACCAACTTCTCTCGCCCCTCGTCGGCAGCCAGTCATGCTGGTTGAGTGTCTGGACGTCTGAACCATATAATTATATACAGTAAATATGTATGTGTATATATATATTTAAGGCCGGGTCGAAATTTTATATTGAAAAGGTACATATTGTGAGGGGTTTGAATGGAACACAGGAACCCTCTCATAAATTATTTTCGCCCTACCCCTGGCACAATTTTTCACTTTTTGACCTATATTGAAGAATATTCTATTTATACGAGACTTACTCTACATTCAGGTTTTTTGATGACATAAATCTTTATTAACGTATATTTTATTTAATAATGTACAGTATTAGGAAAATTAAGTACAACAATATATTCAGAAGAAAAAATTAGAGGCATAATAAATGTGCTAAAATTCAATTCACTTTTTCATTGTTCCTTATCTCATCAAAAGGGAAGAAATTTTCAATATCATTAGGAAATTTTATTTCATATGTTTCTTACTCATTCCAATGGGCCTTCCATTCAAACTTGGGCAGTAGGGTGGAGTGAAAAAAATTTTTTTTTGAATTTCTAAATGCTTGGGGTCGGGAAAGTTGCGTATTTATGTGAAACGTAGTGTGAAATTTTTGTAATCGTACGGCTATAATTAAATTGTGCACACTGAACTCAAAGTTTTTAAAAATTGGCCAAATTACTAAAATTTCGCCATTTTTATTTTCAGTTTTTTAAATTAAATTTCAAAACGCTTGGGTGAAGCAAAGACACGTACTTCGATAATAAAGACTACATTAAAGTCATTTGAGGATATAGTTGTTTCAAATGTGCCTACTGAGCACAAAGTTTCAGAAAATTAGCTAAAGAAATGAATTTTTAAAGATACATGTAACAAATTAAAGTGAAAATATAAAGTACGCACTGTAATTTTAACCGGTTAAAAAAAATTTTTATATCTTGTTTTAGGGTTTCGTATTGATTTTTGGTGCTGAAGCAGGGCATTAGATCTCGGGATTCGATTCGAGCTCTGATCCACCCATCTCGTTCAGTGACGCCGGCGACAGCATTAGACGCTTCCGTCACGAGGCAGACTACTCGTTCGACTGCCTGGCTGTGACATGGATAAATAAGTCTTTCCATATAAAATGAAGAGGATTCTCTATATACCGCGCGATATCATCGCGTGAAATATTCCTCGTAATAGGTGGCTCAAATCTTTCGTTCTTCCAGTCTATCATTTCAAAGTACTCTGTGGCATTGAAGTTGAGTAGTGGTAGTTTGATGCGTCTCACTCCAGTGGCTAACGGCTCCTTCATGCCCATGTCCCTGACCAAGAGGATTTTCCGGAACGCCAGTGTCCTGAAATATAAAAAATAATGTTTATTAACAAACATATTAAGGGGGGAATCACCCCTATTATGAAATTTTTTGTGGTCTTTGCTAGAATTTCTTTAATGTTTCCCTTTACGCGCGCATATTTGACTACCTCCAATTTTGTTAAATCTGTTTTCAGTTTATTCCCAATTGAACCCACAAAAGTATTTGCACCTGTTGTTTTACCATCAATGGCTTTGTAGACGTGCATAAAAGGCAGCTCATTCAAATGCGACAGGCACACCAACCACTGCACTGGTCTGTTAAGATGAATTTCAACCAGTTTTATGGCTCCACCAATTTTTCCTGTATTTACAGGAATCCCAACCTCCAATTTTGTTAAATCTGTTTTCAGTTTATTCCGAATTGAACCCACAAAAGTATTTGGACCTGTTGTTTTACCATCAATGGCTTTGTAGACGTGCATAAAAGGCAGCTCATTCAAATGCGACAGGCACACCAATCACTGCACTGGTCTGTTAAGATGAATTTCAACCAGTTTTATGGCTCCACCAATTTTTCCTGTATTTACAGGAATCCCATCACACAGTAAAGCTTTGATAGTATCTGTGCTGTTCGAGTCTGTAATAATAGTTATCAACTCTTCTGCTATGCAGCGAGCATTTCCATTGTCTGGTGTGACATGGTCTACATACATGCTTCCAGGTTCTTTCACAAAAACATAGTGTTCTTCTTTTATCTTTCCACTTTAAGTTAATGTGTTATCTTTCCTTCCATCAAATCCAATGCGCTTCATCTTCAGATTTTCGGATTTAGACATAAAAGTATTTGTTTCACCCATGCGATTTCCTTCTCTTTCTAACTTCTTTCTGTCACGCATGTTGGTGTGGTTAAGGATCCTGTGAAAAAACTATATAGGGCTATGGGTTGATTGCCTGATACCCTCATCCGTTGGAAATTTCCAGCAGACTTCAGTGGAGAGTTAACGACAAAAGCCCTATGTTTTATCGTTAGAGAGTTATGTATATGTAGGTCTTCAAAGGACCTCTTTGTTTATTTGCCTTCGGTATTTGCGCTGCCTAATGGTAAAGAAAGGAATTGCCTTACCTCATTATTTCGTTGGGCCTCGCTTGTTTCGATGTAAGGCCGTGGTACGATGGAGCTACACAATGAGTTGACTCGATGTAACTAATATAGGCAGTCACTATTTAAACACATGTAGGAATAGGCCTATCCTTCTTATAGTTATTAAGATTTATATCAAGGGGATTCATTCAGAACTTATAGGAAGACAAAGCACATCTTCCTTGCTTAAAGCATTTCTGTAACATAAGCAGCTCCGAGCGAGCCGATATAATATAATCTTCGTATTTCTATTATTTTCTGATTTAGCAAAGGTCGTTGACTCGTTTCTCGATGTAATTCTCATGAGTTCGTAGTGGAAAAGTTTGAACTCGAGATCATAAATTTGGTTTTCTTGTTGTCATCCAGGCCCGATGCCTATATATGGGTTCTATGTACGTATGGCAATCATTTTATTCCCAATAGGCTCTGTCGCCAATCCCGAGGCAATTATGTATAGATGTTTAATTCAATTAATTAATAATTTATATTTAATTAAGAAATAAATGTACCACGTACGATACCATGTTGTAAGCGTGTATAGTTTTACCATATACTTGGGGGGGGGGGCCGGAGAAAAAATTTCATGTTATACAGGGTGTCCCATAAGTCCGGCATCATAGGAAAAATAAAAAAAAAAAAGGCAAAACAAAAGCTTTTATTTACAGAACGTGCTCAATATGTCCACCATTGTTTTCAATACAGATAAAGAAAATATTTGAAGATGAAGCCACATTTTTATCTTAAACCGCGGATTTTCAGATCTGATGTTATCACGATCTGCTAACTAGAAGTGGAAATTGAGCTATACTTCTTTACACAAAAACATTCATATGAGCAAAAATCAAAAGCTTAAGTTTCACAATCAAATGCCCAGGCAAGACATTACTTCACCCTCCACAACGAAGAGGGAGTGTAAACAAAACTCGAGCATTGCAAAATCCAGAACAAGTCACCAATTATTTTGCAAAATAGGAAGCAAATAAAAAATTTATCCCAAAGAAAAAAATAATAATAAACAAATAATAATAATATCGCTGAGTATACATTCCTAAATGGCGACATATATATATGTACATCACTGAATACATTGTGATTTTGGTTTACTATACTTATGATTATAATTACCAATTAATTCACATTCACTTATTATTGTTAATTACAGTTTCATTAACGTACATTAATTACATCATATTAAATTATTACAGTTAATTACAATTAAATACAGTTAACTATAGTTTTACATGTGCGAGTGCATAAGTATATACACATGTCTGTAGTCACATAGTTGCTTGTGTACGTAATAGAGACTGACACGAGTAAACATGGATTGATATGTCAATAGGGCATAAGTAAACGATAAATGAAAATGAAAATTAAAGACAATGGAAATAAAAGACAATGGAAATAAAAGATAATGGAAATAAAAGATAATGGAAATAAAAGATAATGGTCAAGAAAGGAAATGGACGTATGATGAACAACATATAAATAATAATATTATGTTAAAGAATTTACCATACATTGAATACTAAAGACATACAAACTTGCATTATGCGAGTTTGGTCCTTATGTAAAA
Organism: Bathynomus jamesi; assembly: GCA_023014485.1. NCBI lineage: Eukaryota > Metazoa > Arthropoda > Malacostraca > Isopoda > Cirolanidae > Bathynomus > Bathynomus jamesi. The sequence goes on from JAJOZX010001083.1 coordinate 1,037,779, forward strand.
ATGAATATTTGAATATAAAGATTATATATTATATAAGAATTGTATGAATATAATGAATATAAAGATTATATAAATATAAGAATTGTATGAATATAATGAATATAAAGATTGTCATGAATATAAGGGTTTATATAAAGGTTATATAAATACAAGGATTAGGGAAACATGTGGATTTATATAAATATAAGAATTATATAGGAATTATTCATTGTTCATTTTTACAGGGCTCTCTCCTCTAGAATGATATTAATACAATAATATAATATCCTAACTATTTCAAAGTAGATGATGACTAATGGGTTTTATAATACAAATTTTATACACAACACGTGAGTTGGGGTGGTTAAATTATAATGCACAGTAATCAAATCTAATTTTAAACAACCAATTAATTTAGACAACCAATGATATTGTTAAATTAAAAAAAAAAAATATTTTCCTGTGGAAAAAAAATACATACTTAATAAATATTAGGTAAAAGGGGAAAATTTAAATTTTAAAATTAAGGAATATCCAAAGTTACCATGATCGTACAGTTAATAAACTAATTTTATTGACTAGTGGTAGGTAAAAATCGAATTACTTAGTGGATGATGTATAGATCCGGGGGTCAAGTGTGTATTTGCGTGTGTTAGGTACAGATTGTAAGTGGTTGGTGGTATGTCCAAATGGGGGAAAAGGGTTTTATAGTTGAAGTTATACGTAAGTGCGCATACGTATATATACGTATACGTAGAATATGAGTATGTAAAATATGAGAGTAATTGGTTTATCCCGTGAAGAACTGAATCATTAATGGTCATTGGTGGAATAGGATTATATCTGTGGATATATTTATATATATACACTTTAAGGAACAGATTATCTTAAAGGTTGGTTAAAATAACTCAACAAATGCATGGCCAAGATTATATATAGTAAGCAACAATTATTAAGATTAAATAAATTTAAATAATCTAGAGTAAATATCATAGTTAGCACTTACACGCAATTAAATAAAGTTTATAATGATATCCAATGATTTTAGAATCAGGTTTGTGGATATATAGGATATATAGTGTGCATACATGCGTGTGTATGTGTAGGGATTAGGAAGGTTTTCGAATTAACAAAGCTTAAGAATAATGCCTAATAATTTAAAATGGGAGTAGGGTTATAAAATCCTTTAAGTTTAAAGTCAATTATTATTAAAATCTAATACAGGTGGTATTAATGGTGATGTACTGTACGCGTATGAGTTTCACTGTAAAAGTGAGTTGAGGTACGGAAGGGAAATGAATTCGAGTATGTGTCAAAAGTAATAAAATTCAATTGGCTTATAGATTTTACATAATTAAATCAGTTGCACGTATATTAAGGTAATAAAAAAAACGCACTTAGAAGAACTTACAATTAATGAAAGTAAATCTCGTGGTATTAAAATTGAATTCCGACACAGAATTAAATTCGACTCGTAACGTTCATAGTATATAACCATTAATATTAACCAGAAGTATCAATACGATAATTAAATTTTCATTTGACGATTTGACGAGGCAGTGACATTAGAATGGTGTAACAGAACTATTAGAAGAGGAAAAATGGCGTTCTGGTATAGGGTGTCTAAATTGGCTAAAATTTCGTTTGATACCTTTACAGATGGTATAATAACAATTTAACGACAATTGCTCAAGATTAATCATATAATTTTTTTTTTTTTTTAAAGTAAAAATTGAAAATAGAAATCAATTATGACCTATAATGAACTGAACATGGGGTTATACGTTCCATATAATACTCTTAAAAATAGAAAACACAAATTAACTTAAATTTAGGGTATGTACGGTCATACGGGTAAATTTCACGAACATACAGAGCAAGATAAATTAGGTGCATGGTTAGGTGGTCATACGATATGGCATGCGGATCATACGGTTACAGGGGATTCGCAACATGCCCGGAAAACAGTGGACTGACCATGCGAGCCTTGCTCACTCAAAAAGGAGGTGGCTTATCGGGATTAAGAAGAATAACTTTTACTGGTTTCAGAAGGCGGTCCAGGAAAAGCCAAAGGGAAAAATTAGCAAAGTAGGAGGGAAGAAAGACGACAATGATCGTTGGAATGATCACGTTATGATACTGAGGAGTGTTCTGCAGTACCAAAAGAGGCTCCTGGTTGGCTTCTGGACCAATCTGGGTGAAAGAAAACAGATGGTTAAACTATGGTTTGACTGGAGCAAAGTAGAATCAACCATGGTTGAACCATTTCCCTGGTTGAAACTGGGTTCAACTGGGGTTGGGGTATTGGGAAAAAATTAAAATTTGGAATACTGCATTCGTGGGAATCGAATGACCAATCGGGGAGACATGATGTCTGAAATTGACAATACGTCTTTTCGTCACACTGCTCAGAACACAAATTAAAGGAGTTCAAACAAAACGGAGGGACGGCATGTTCCTCCCCATAGTAATTTTAAAAGTCATTGGGACATGATCGATTAGTACTCTACTATTACTGTCATCATATATATCACAATAATTATCAACATCTTTACAAAAACATTTGTAAAAACTGTTTTGGTTGCAAACACTAAAATATATAGTTTCACCTATATATTTATAAACGCAACTACTGCATGCATAAAAGATACAGTAGGATGAAATAAAGACACAAACCTATCAATTCAGGTTGAATTAAATTCTCTTAAATTAAATTCTCTTAAATTCTCTTAAATTCAGGTTGAATTAAATTGACTGCACTGAAACTGACTGAATTGAAACTGACTAACTTGAAACTGACAAACTTGACACTGACTGACTTGACACTGACTGACTTGAAACTGAAACTGACTTGAAACTGAAACTGACTTGGGACTGAAACTGACATGGGACTGAAACTGACTTGGAACTGAAACTGACTTGGAACTGAAACTGACTTGAAACTGAAACTGACTTGCAACGGCTATCAAGTGGAGTGGGTTTCCTATTTCTTTCGGAAATCCGAACTGAACTGATTCTGTTAGCCTAAGACTGTCTGTTATTCTCTGAGGCGGTCGTCCCTCTTGAATGCATCCGACTGACTTGAACTTCTCTCAAGTATCTCTATAAACTATAAACTATCTCTACAAACTATCTCTTTCTCTATCCAAGAAATACACAAATAATGCACAATTTGTGCATTATAATAATGCACAATAATTGCAAGTCAATTCAATTCAGTAATTTGAAAAAATTGTAAACAAAATTTCACTCGAATGTACGCGAAGGTACGGTAATATTATGTTTGGTACATTAAATAAAATTATTCTATACTAACTATAATAGTGAAAATAACTCGGTTTCAATAAAAAAGGTATCACTGGTGTATGGAATGTTCACTGTGTTTTTAGTTAATTCTGGCTTGATACTAATTATTAACTGTTAATAATACTGACTTCTCAAATATTTAGAGATTACTTTAAAAAAAAGAGCTCTGTACTTAACAAGATTCATATGGCGAAATCCTTGGAGACGTGTCCTGAAGACGTGTCTTGCTGGCCACTTGTTCTTGGACGAAGTTTAGGCGTGGAGGTTCAAGGGTGGATGTGACGAACTGGAAGTCGTGAAACGCCGGTCAACTGGATGTTGGTTCTAGTTCCAGAGTCTGGAAGACTGGAAGAATCCTGGATGCAAAGGTCGCCAGTTGTTCCATTTCCAGGGTCTGGAAGACTGAAAGAATCCTGGCAAGGTCGCCAGTTGTTAACCCCTCCGTCTATGGCCTTGGTTGGTTCGAAGTCGACGGAGGTTCTAGTTAGGAGGCAGCAACGGATTTGTTACTCGCAGTAGTTTCTTCTATACTACTCTCCGAGTTCTTCTATAGTGGTTTGAAGGATTCTGGGAGGCTTACTAAATTCTCTGAAGGTTCACCAATTCTTCTTATAACGTATCGGGAAATTATTTTTTCTCTAATTAAGACAATTCTCTGGTGGTTCCCCGATCCTTCTTATAATGCATCGGGAAATTGTTTTTCTCTATTTTAATGACTAAGTTCTCTGAAGAGAGCAAGGCTCAAAGGAGAGGATAAAGACAGACTTTTGTTACTGCAATTTACTGCTAAAATGTACAGGTAGTGCTCAGCCTCTAAGTCTAATTCTGAATGAATATGGAAGAAATTTTGGGGGTTTATATACCCATAATTTGCTAACATCGTTATTATTAAATATTGACTTGTGTCGTTTCTATTCTCTATAGGCTGCATTATTTTTGCACAATATTTAAAAATAAAGTAATTCTTTTGTTCTGGCAATGTTTGAACAGATAAACAAGATGTTTGAAGATGAAGCCATATTTTTATCTTAAACCGCGTATTTTCAGATGTGATGTTATCACGATCTGCCGAGTTAACTAGAAGTGGAAATTGAACTATGGATCTTTACACTAAAACATGCATATGAGCAAAAATCAAAGGCTTAAGATTCACAATCAGATGCCCAGGCAAGACACGACTTCACCCTCCACAACGTAGAGAGAATGCATACAAAACACGAACATTGCAAAATCGAATCAGGATTCATTATCAAGCAAATCTAAAAAAATGATTAAGAAATTTTGAAAAGAACAAGTCACCAATTATTTGGCAAAATAGGAAGCAAATAAAAAATTTATCCCAACGAAAAAATAATAATAAAAAAATAATAATAATATCGCCGAGCATACATTCCTAAATGGCGACATAATGTCGGGTCGTACATTGAGTACAATCAGAGTACATCACTGAGTACATTGTAATTTTGGTTTACTATAACTATGATTATAATTACCAATTAATTCACATTCACTTATTATCGTTAATTACAGTTTCATTAAAGTACGTTAATTACATCATATTAAATTATTGCAGTTAATTACAATTAAATACAGTTAACTATAGTTTTACAGTGTTTCATATTTATATTAGGATAACTATTATTTTAGGATTTAACACAAAGTACATGGGCACATATATATAACATAACACACATAATATATAACAATATATAACATAATAATGTTTACGGATTAAAAGCAAGCAAGATAGGAGATTTTGTTTTCAGATGCCCGATTTTGGCGTCATCATCGGCATTCGAACACTTGCGTCAGCATGAACGAGTCTATTGTGAGAAATTAAATAATTTAAATGAAAAGAAATAAAAAGAATACGTGTGGCCGTATTTACATGTACGTAATCATGGTCATGTACGTAATCATGACTATCAACGGACATGTACGAATGCATAAGTATTATACACATGTCGGTACTCACACAATAGGTTGTGTGCGTAATAGAGACTGACACGAGTAAACATGGACTGATATGTCAATAGGGCGTAAGTAGACAATAAAAGACAATGGAAATTAAAGACAATGGAAATAAAAGACAATGGAAATAAAAGATAATGCAAATAAAAGATAATGGAAATAAAAGATAATGGTCAAGAAAGGAAATGGACGTATGAATGAACAACATATAAATAATAATATGTTAAAGAATTTACCATACATTGAATACTAAAGACATTCAAACTTGCATTATGCGAGTTTGGTCCTTATGTAAAAATTAATATTTGAATATAAAGATTATATAAATATAAGAACTGTATGAATATAATGAATATAAAGATTGTAATGAATATAAGGGTTTATATGAAGATTATATAAATACAAGGATTAGGTAAACATGTGGATTTACATAAATATAAGAATTATATATGAATTATTCATTGTTCAATTTACATATATTATACAGTGCGTTCGAAATGTCTCTCCGCAGTGCTATGTTAAATGCAAAGGAAATTGAAAAACTACCATGTTTTCATTCAACAATGATTTAGTGATTTTATTACATAACCTTTTGACTTTACAGCATGTGTTGAAAGTGTTTTCCACCATTTCCAGGCACAGAGCAACTCGTCTACACTTGTTGTCAAACACTTTTTTTGAAGTGTTGGTTGATATTGAAGCGATGTAAGTGGATATTGCGGTTTTTAAGTTCTGAATTGTTTTCGGGCAGTCTTTATAAACAACACCTTTTGCTGCTCTCCACAAGAAATAGTCGGGCGGCGTAAGTTCTGGGGATCGTGGAGGCCAAAGCCCCCTTGAAATTATGCGATCCCCAAACACATCATGCAGTAGCTCCATCGAAAGGTGAGCAGTGTGTGCCGTGGCACCATCTTCCTGGAAGCATGCATTCAATATTTCCATTTCGTTTAGCTGTCCAATAAATGGATACAGAATTTCTGAAGAGTATCGTTCAGCATTTATCGTGTTTTCAAAGAAAATGGGACAACAATTCGCTTTCTGGATATTGCAACCCAAACGCCGATTTTCTGGTCGTGCATTGGTGTTTCATAAATAGCGTGAGGATTTTCTGAATTCCACAAACGACTGTTTTGTGAGTTTATGTAGCCTGACAGATGGAACCACGCCTCGTCTGTGTAAAAGGTTTCATCCAGCACATCGATTCCTTTATCTCTGATGAAATTTTGAAACCACTCACAATAATACACTCTCTTCTCGTGATCAGTCGCTTTTAACTCTTGCACGGCCGATATTTTGTATGGAAATAATTTCAGTTTTTGTCTTACAGCTTTGTGCGCAGTACCTACAGCGACGTTAGTCTCCTGAGCCAATTTTCTTATTGATTTAGAGGGTCTTTTCAACATCGTATCAGAAATGTTCAAAAGTTTGTCCTCCGATAAAACAGTAGGTCTACCACCTCTAACTGCATCTGCCACCGAACCGGTTATCCGAAATTTACGGATTAAATCGAGTACAGTATCACGATGTGGAACAACGGAATCCGGAAACGTCTCACGAAGTTTTTGTTTCACAGCATCTGTATTCATATCGCCTGCTCGAAACACATACTCAGCTAAAAATATTCGTTCCTCGGTTGTTAATATATTCACAGACAAGGATGCACACACATTTTTTTACCTCGCTATCGACACACACTATTCCCACGATCTCAACTCTGTCACAATACTGACATGATCGAGTTTAAACCGGCTAAAACCGGCTTAGCGCGCATATACTGGCTGTAGCACGTTGACTGCGGAGAGCCTTTTCGAACGCACTGATACATATATTATATATATATATATATATATTACATTTCAACTGCAGAGAACACGCAGTATAAATAACGTAAAGAACGACGCTTGTATAGGAGAACATACCGCGCAAGATGAGAAGAGAGAACGAACAAATGAAAAAATGAGGTAACCACCCGGGAATCGAACCCGGGATCTTCCGATTGCCGGTCAGATATGATAACCACTACACCATGGTCCTCAGTCGATCAGAAGTCGTAATTCCTCTACATACGCGCAGAAACCAATGCTCCGAGGGGGCACCTCCCGCATGCCGTATCTATATATACATTTCAACTGCAAAGAACACGCAGTATAAATAACGTAAAGAACGACGCTTGTATAGGAGAACATGCCGCGCAAGATGAGAAGAGAACGAAGAAGAAAAATGAAAAAGGTAACCACCCGGGAATCGAACCCGGGATCTTCCGATTTCATTTGTTCGTTCTCTCTTCTCATCTTGCGCGGAATGTTCTCCTATACAAGCGTCGTTCTTTACGTTATTTATACTGCGTGTTCTTTGCAGTTGAAATGTGTATATATAGATACGGCATGCGGGAGGTGCTCCCTCGGGGCATTGGTTTCAGCGCGTATGTAGAGGAATTACGACTTCTGATCGACTGAGGACCATGGTGTAGTGGTTATCATATCTGACCGGCAATCGGATGATCCCGGGTTCGATTCCCGGGTGGTTACCTCATTTTTTCATTTGTTCGTTCTCTCTTCTCATCTTGCGCGGGATGTTCTCCTATACAAGCGTCGTTCTTTACTTTATTTATACTGCGTGTTCTTTGCAGTTGAAATGTATATTGTAGTAATGCCTAGTTAAGAATATTAATTTTTGTTTAATTAAGATTATAATGTTTAATATAAATCATTTACTAATAATTGTGAAATTACGAAAAAGTATGTTTGTTTGAAATTGTTTAAAATGGGAAGAGTTGGCAATCCTGAACAGAGGCCCACAGAGCGGACTACCCCCAAAAAGAGTCAGTCGTCCGGCAGCGCGTTAAGCGTGAAGTTGGGGCCATGTAACCTTAACATTAAATTAATTGTTTTGTGCCCCTCTCCGACGTAAAATATTATAGTAAAATTTCCTACTCGCATCCCCTCAAATTACTTAAACCATTTTCGGAATTAAATAAAGTGTTAACAAGCGTTAAAAGAGTGTTAATGAACCCTACCTTCCCCCTTTGTGTTGTAACGGCTTTCAGTCTCGGCGTGGCTACCAAGAATATAATTGTAAAGTATTGTGGAAATGAGTAAAGAGAGTGTAAAGATAAATGCAAATAGAGAGCAGAAAGTAGAGTAAATAATGAAGAAAGTAAATAATAAAAGTACTTCACGACATTTTTGGTGGCAGCGGTGGGATTACATCATATTTTGTATGAGGCTTACCCACGTGTCTATTATTTCGATTAAAATTCTTCCGACCCGGTATAATAGCCAATAGCGTTTAATGAAATTTTATTTCGATTCTTAAAATATCTAAATGCAAAGTTTACCCCGTTTGCAGGCAAATTTCGATTTTCATTCCTTAAAATTCATTGTAAATGTAAATTCAAAATGGCGCCCCCATTACTTTCCAAATTATTCTGAGTCACGTCGTTTCAAAAAAGTTCGCGCGTCAAAATTTTTTGTTTGAGATGGAGTCTAGAGACTCAAAACTTCTTTTAGTCGTTGCGGAGTCGGTTTTCCGTTGGAGTCAAAACATTTGAGTAACATTAAATTTCAGAGTCGTTTGTTTCCAAATTCGTTAGCTTTCGTTCAGCCCGTCGGAGAGATATATTTCAAATTGTTCGTTTCTGCCTGCCGATGACTCATTCTTTTCACTTTATTTCGTTCACTTTTTCTCCTGTCCTCAAACCTACCTACGTTTGTGTCTTTTTTGTGTTTAAACTTTTGGAATTAGTAGTAATTGTGATAATGATATAATAATAACGATTAATATAGAAAAAAAAAAATTTTTACACTGAATTTGTACGTAAGTGAATTATGTTAGTTTAAATACAGTGATACACATTTTATACGGTCCTTTAAAAATGTTTGAGCGAAAATTTGTACCACATTTCTAGGTATATATACATATATAGTATTGTAAGACACTTCATGAACATGTAAAATTTTCTGGGATTCATTAGCAGATTTTTGATTATATTTCGATTGGTTGTATATAAATTATAATGATAGGCTTATTTTATTGTTTATGTAGGTTTACGGGCTTTTTGCTTCGCTTCGCTTCGCGCTAAAATAGGATTACGTTACATTTTAAGGGACAGTCGAAAAATAATCTTAAACATAATAAATTGTCAGATTATAGGCTGGCCGTATAGGATTGTGTTAGACTTCAAAATAAGCTTAATTAATTGGTTTAACTGAAATAGAGACTGTGTGTCGTGAAATTTTCTATAAATTCATTTGTTTTTCTTTGGATTTTTTTATATTCTCAATAATTATACACTTACATATTAACTTATACCTATATATTAGTTATATAATTATATATATTTATCTACTCATAAAATTTGGTAGGTAGGCTGATTATCTATTTTTTTTCTCTCCGTTCCTTTCGTTCATTTTCACGACAATTCCGACTGATATTTTGTAAAATGGCTATTGTATTGTACTAAAGAAAGATTTCTTTTAGGCCTATCGTTAAATATTGTTCATATATTGACCGTCACTATGGTATATGTCTGAGTATTAAATTCTTAGTTATTTAACAAAATTTTAATGGTTTAACGTAAATAACCATAGGATTTTTTTTTAATAAGCACAAATGTTATGCATTAAATTCTAAACTGTTCTTTCCACGCGTAACATGGAATTTATTAATTATAGGCCTAAAAGTGCGGCAGTAAATTTTATTTTTATTGTGGGGGCCTATGTGAGTTACGTTACACTTATTTTTACGAAATCTGGATATTAAGATAATTTTTTTTTGAATTACAGAAATTGGTGAAGAAAATTCTTATCATATATTGTTTCTTTACGTTTTATAAATTCATTTAATTTTATTTTTATAGGTAAGCCGATTTTTATTTGTCTTTCCAGTTCAATGACAATGGTAAAATTTTTATTTGGAATTTAGATTGTATTCTAAAAAGGATGTTTTGATTTGATATTTTAATTTGGGTATTAGAAATGAAAAATGTCCTTTTTTTTAGTTCGAGCGTTTGCATAGAAAAAATTACAAAATTATGTCAGGATATAATGCAGTTTCATTCGGTTAGGGATATTTGTATAGAGGTTCGCTTACAAACAAAGCGACCGCTCTCAATTATGCAATGTTTTGTTTTTGTTTACAGTAGGTTGCGTGTATTTTTGAGTGCATATTATCTATTCTTATTTAGTATAACGATGCAACTTTGTAGTTTCACTTGGAAACGATAAATTACTGGGATTTTTGTGATTTGCAAACCATACTGGGGTTTCTGTTGAAGGAGAGAGTTGTGTCTCAGATGTAAATTGTGAATTACGAGTTGGATTCATGAAATTTAGAGTTTCAAGTTGAAATTACTGTATTAAAACAATTTTCGGTAGTAATTTTTAATTTTTTAAAAATTTTAATAAATGTTTTGGAAAATTATTATTGTTTAAACCTTCAGTCGGGGTTAACTAATGCATTTGAAACATTGGCTCAAGTGTACACTCGGAAATGGAGCCTTCTAGATAGCCAGTAACATTTTTGTGGCGTCTTTGTGGGCTCCTCCTCAAAGGGCAAGAGGGTTCATGATTGTCAGAGAAGTGATGACATGAAGTTTCTGGAGTTCATTTTTGTCTTTTGTATTTAAAAGTATTGATGTGATTTCTGACGATAGTTTGAACAATAATATTTCTTAAATTCAAAATGGCGCCCCCATTACTTTCCAAATTATTCTGAGTCGCGTCGTTTCAAAAAGTTCGCGCGTCAAAATTTTTTGTTTGAGATGGAGTCTAGAGACTCAAAACTTCTTTTAGTCGTTGCGGAGTCGGTTTTCCGTTGGAGTCAAAACATTTGAGTAACATTAAATTTCAGAGTCGTTTCTTTCCAAATTCGTTAGCTTTCGTTCAGCCCGTCGGAGAGATATACTGTATTTCAAATTGTTCGTTTCTGCCTGCGTCGTTTCAAAAAAGTTCGCGCGTCAAAATTTTTGTTTGAGATGGAGTCTAGAGACTCAAAACTTCTTTTAGTCGTTGCGGAGTCGGTTTTCCGTTGGAGTCAAAACATTTGAGTAACATTAAATTTCAGAGTCGTTTGTTTCCAAATTCGTTAGCTTTCGTTCAGCCCGTCGGAGAGATATATTTCAAATTGTTCGTTTCTGCCTGCCGATGACTCATTCTTTTCACTTTATTTCGTTCACTTTTTCTCCTGTCCTCAAACCTACCTACGTTTGTGTCTTTTTTGTGTTTAAACTTTTGGAATTAGTAGTAATTGTGATAATGATATAATAATAACGATTAATATAGGAAAAATAATAATTTTTTTTACACTGAATTTGTACGTAAGTGAATTATGTTAGTTTAAATACAGTGATACACATTTTATACGGTCCTTTAAAAATGTTTGAGCGAAAATTTGTACCACATTTCTAGGTATATATACATATATAGTATTGTAAGACACTTCATGAACATGTAAAATTTTCTGGGATTCATTAGCAGATTTTGATTATATTTCGATTGGTTGTATATAAATTATAATGATAGGCTTATTTTATTGTTTATGTAGGTTTACGGGCTTTTTGCTTCGCTTCGCTTCGCGCTAAAATAGGATTACGTTACATTTTAAGGGACAGTCGAAAAATAATCTTAAACATAATAAATTGTCAGATTATAGGCTGGCCGTATAGGATTGTGTTAGACTTCAAAATAAGCTTAATTAATTGGTTTAACTGAAATAGAGACTGTGTGTCGTGAAATTTTCTATAAATTCATTTGTTTTTCTTTGGATTTTTTATATTCTCAATAATTATACACTTACATATTAACTTATACCTATATATTAGTTATATAATTATATATATTTATCTACTCATAAAATTTGGTAGGTAGGCTGATTATCTATTTTTTTTCTCTCCGTTCCTTTCGTTCATTTTCACGACAATTCCGACTGATATTTTGTAAAATGGCTATTGTATTGTACTAAAGAAAGATTTCTTTTAGGCCTATCGTTAAATATTGTTCATATATTGACCGTCACTATGGTATATGTCTGAGTATTAAATTCTTAGTTATTTAACAAAATTTTAATTGGTTTAACGTAAATAACCATAGGATTTTTTTTAATAAGCACAAATGTTATGCATTAAATTCTAAACTGTTCTTTCCACGCGTAACATGGAATTTATTAATTATAGGCCTAAAAGTGCGGCAGTAAATTTTATTTTTATTGTGGGGGCCTATGTGAGTTACGTTCACTTATTTTACGAAATCTGGATATTAAGATAATTTTTTTTTGAATTACAGAAATTGGTGAAGAAAATTCTTATCATATATTGTTTCTTTACGTTTTATAAATTCATTTAATTTTATTTTTATAGGTAAGCCGATTTTTATTTGTCTTTCCAGTTCAATGACAATGGTAAAATTTTTATTTGGAATTTAGATTGTATTCTAAAAAGGATGTTTTGATTTGATATTTTAATTTGGGTATTAGAAATGAAAAATGTCCTTTTTTTTAGTTCGAGCGTTTGCATAGAAAAAATTACAAAATTATGTCAGGATATAATGCAGTTTCATTCGGTTAGGGATATTTGTATAGAGGTTCGCTTACAAACAAAGCGACCGCTCTCAATTATGCAATGTTTTGTTTTTGTTTACAGTAGGTTGCGTGTATTTTTGAGTGCATATTATCTATTCTTATTTAGTATAACGATGCAACTTTGTAGTTTCACTTGGAAACGATAAATTACTGGGATTTTTGTGATTTGCAAACCATACTGGGGTTTCTGTTGAAGGAGAGAGTTGTGTCTCAGATGTAAATTGTGAATTACGAGTTGGATTCATGAAATTTAGAGTTTCAAGTTGAAATTACTGTATTAAAACAATTTTCGGTAGTAATTTTTAATTTTTTAAAATTTTAATAACTGTTTTGGAAAATTATTATTGTTTAAACCTTCAGTCGGGGTTAACTAATGCATTTGAAACATTGGCTCAAGTGTACACTCGGAAATGGAGCCTTCTAGATAGCCAGTAACATTTTTGTGGCGTCTTTGTGGGCTCCTCCTCAAAGGGCAAGAGGGTTCATGATTGTCAGAGAAGTGATGACATGAAGTTTCTGGAGTTCATTTTTGTCTTTTGTATTTAAAAGTATTGATGTGATTTCTGACGATAGTTTGAACAATAATATTTCTTAAATTCAAAATGGCGCCCCCATTACTTTCCAAATTATTCTGAGTCGCGTCGTTTCAAAAAAGTTCGCGCGTCAAAATTTTTTGTTTGAGATGGAGTCTAGAGACTCAAAACTTCTTTTAGTCGTTGCGGAGTCGGTTTTCCGTTGGAGTCAAAACGTTTGAGTAACATTAAATTTCAGAGTCGTTTGTTTCCAAATTCGTTAGCTTTCGTTCAGCCCGTCGGAGAGATATATTTCAAATTGTTCGTTTCTGCCTGCCGATGACTCATTCTTTTCACTTTATTTCGTTCACTTTTTCTCCTGTCCTCAAACCTACCTACGTTTGTGTCTTTTTTGTGTTTAAACTTTTGGAATTAGTAGTAATTGTGATAATGATATAATAATAACGATTAATATAGGAAAAATAATAATTTTTTTTACACTGAATTTGTACGTAAGTGAATTATGTTAGTTTAAATACAGTGATACACATTTTATACGGTCCTTTAAAAATGTTTGAGCGAAAATTTGTACCACATTTCTAGGTATATATACATATATAGTATTGTAAGACACTTCATGAACATGTAAAATTTTCTGGGATTCATTAGCAGATTTTTTTATATTTCGATTGGTTGTATATAAATTATAATGATAGGCTTATTTTATTGTTTATGTAGGTTTACGGGCTTTTTGCTTCGCTTCGCTTCGCGCTAAAATAGGATTACGTTACATTTTAAGGGACAGTCGAAAAATAATCTTAAACATAATAAATTGTCAGATTATAGGCTGGCCGTATAGGATTGTGTTAGACTTCAAAATAAGCTTAATTAATTGGTTTAACTGAAATAGAGACTGTGTGTCGTGAAATTTTCTATAAATTCATTTGTTTTTCTTTGGATTTTTTTATATTCTCAATAATTATACACTTACATATTAACTTATACCTATATATTAGTTATATAATTATATATTTTCTACTCATAAAATTTGGTAGGTAGGCTGATTATCTATTTTTTTTCTCTCCGTTCCTTTCGTTCATTTTCACGACAATTCCGACTGATATTTTGTAAAATGGCTATTGTATTGTACTAAAGAAAGATTTCTTTTAGGCCTATCGTTAAATATTGTTCATATATTGACCGTCACTATGGTATATGTCTGAGTATTAAATTCTTAGTTATTTAACAAAATTTTAATTGGTTTAACGTAAATAACCATAGGATTTTTTTTAATAAGCACAAATGTTATGCATTAAATTCTAAACTGTTCTTTCCACGCGTAACATGGAATTTATTAATTATAGGCCTAAAAGTGCGGCAGTAAATTTTATTTTTATTGTGGGGGCCTATGTGAGTTACGTTACACTTATTTTACGAAATCTGGATATTAAGATAATTTTTTTTTGAATTACAGAAATTGGTGAAGAAAATTCTTATCATATATTGTTTCTTTACGTTTTATAAATTCATTTAATTTTATTTTTATAGGTAAGCCGATTTTTATTTGTCTTTCCAGTTCAATGACAATGGTAAAATTTTTATTTGGAATTTAGATTGTATTCTAAAAAGGATGTTTTGATTTGATATTTTAATTTGGGTATTAGAAATGAAAAATGTCCTTTTTTTTAGTTCGAGCGTTTGCATAGAAAAAATTACAAAATTATGTCAGGATATAATGCAGTTTCATTCGGTTAGGGATATTTGTATAGAGGTTCGCTTACAAACAAAGCGACCGCTCTCAATTATGCAATGTTTTGTTTTTGTTTACAGTAGGTTGCGTGTATTTTTGAGTGCATATTATCTATTCTTATTTAGTATAACGATGCAACTTTGTAGTTTCACTTGGAAACGATAAATTACTGGGATTTTTGTGATTTGCAAACCATACTGGGGTTTCTGTTGAAGGAGAGAGTTGTGTCTCAGATGTAAATTGTGAATTACGAGTTGGATTCATGAAATTTAGAGTTTCAAGTTGAAATTACTGTATTAAAACAATTTTCGGTAGTAATTTTTAATTTTTTAAAATTTTAATAACTGTTTTGGAAAATTATTATTGTTTAAACCTTCAGTCGGGGTTAACTAATGCATTTGAAACATTGGCTCAAGTGTACACTCGGAAATGGAGCCTTCTAGATAGCCAGTAACATTTTTGTGGCGTCTTTGTGGGCTCCTCCTCAAAGGGCAAGAGGGTTCATGATTGTCAGAGAAGTGATGACATGAAGTTTCTGGAGTTCATTTTTGTCTTTTGTATTTAAAAGTATTGATGTGATTTCTGACGATAGTTTGAACAATAATATTTCATAAATTCAAAATGGCGCCCCCATTACTTTCCAAATTATTCTGAGTCGCGTCGTTTCAAAAAAGTTCGCGCGTCAAAATTTTTTGTTTGAGATGGAGTCTAGAGACTCAAAACTTCTTTTAGTCGTTGCGGAGTCGGTTTTCCGTTGGAGTCAAAACGTTTGAGTAACATTAAATTCAGAGTCGTTTGTTTCCAAATTCGTTAGCTTTCGTTCAGCCCGTCGGAGAGATATATTTCAAATTGTTCGTTTCTGCCTGCCGATGACTCATTCTTTTCACTTTATTTCGTTCACTTTTTCTCCTGTCCTCAAACCTACCTACGTTTGTGTCTTTTTTGTGTTTAAACTTTTGGAATTAGTAGTAATTGTGATAATGATATAATAATAACGATTAATATAGGAAAAATAATAATTTTTTTTACACTGAATTTGTACGTAAGTGAATTATGTTAGTTTAAATACAGTGATACACATTTTATACGGTCCTTTAAAAATGTTTGAGCGAAAATTTGTACCACATTTCTAGGTATAATATACATATATAGTATTGTAAGACACTTCATGAACATGTAAAATTTTCTGGGATTCATTAGCAGATTTTTGTATATTTCGATTGTTGTATATAAATTATAATGATAGGCTTATTTTATTGTTTATGTAGGTTTACGGGCTTTTTGCTTCGCTTCGCTTCGCGCTAAAATAGGATTACGTTACATTTTAAGGGACAGTCGAAAAATAATCTTAAACATAATAAATTGTCAGATTATAGGCTGGCCGTATAGGATTGTGTTAGACTTCAAAATAAGCTTAATTAATTGGTTTAACTGAAATAGAGACTGTGTGTCGTGAAATTTTCTATAAATTCATTGTTTTTCTTTGGATTTTTTATTCTCAATAATTATACACTTACATATTAACTTATACCTATATATAGTTATATAATTATATATATTATCTACTCATAAAATTGGTAGGTAGGCTGATTATCTATTTTTTTTCTCTCCGTTCCTTTCGTTCATTTTCACGACAATTCCGACTGATATTTTGTAAAATGGCTATTGTATTGTACTAAAGAAAGATTCTTTTAGGCCTATCGTTAAAATATTGTTCATATATTGACCGTCACAATGGTATATGTCTGAGTATTAAATTCTTAGTTATTTAACAAAATTTAATTGGTTTAACGTAAATAACCATAGGATTTTTTTTTAATAAGCACAAATGTTGATGCATTAAATTCTAAACTGTTCTTTCCACGCGTAACATGGAATTTATTAATTATAGGCCTAAAAGTGCGGCAGTAAATTTTATTTTATTGTGGGGGCTATGTGAGTTACGTTACACTTATTTTACGAAATCTGGATATTAAGATAATTTTTTTTTGAATTACAGAAATTGGTGAAGAAAAATTCTATCATATATTGTT